>LNAC01000159.1:335505-363853 GCA_002007465.1 Ailurus styani | reverse complement strand
GGGGCCGCCCGGCCTACCTGTGCAGCGGCGGCAGGTCCTGCGCGTCGCTGGCCGGGTCGGGCGTGTTGGGGATCACCCCCAGGATGGTGCTCTGCAGCGAGGTGCCCTTAAGCAGGCGGCTCCGCACCAGCTGCAGGTTGCGGGCCGAGTCGACGCTGGTGCGCATGGTGGAGCCGGGCAGCAGCACGCTCTCGTTGGTGAGCAGCAGCGGGAGGCGTCTGGGGATCTGGATGGGGCTCACGGACGACATGGCGACGGCCGTTCGTGCCGGGGGGGCGTCAAGGCGCAGGACCCGCCGCTCTGCGCGACCTCAGAGTCCCGACTGAAGCTCCCGGCCGCGAGCGCGCCGGCGCGCCGCCACTTCCGGCTCCGCGCTACGGCCCGCCCCCGGGCTCAAACCCCGCCGCTTCGCGCTGCCGGCTCCCGGAGTCGCCCCGCGGAGGGCGTGCGGTGAGCCGAGGAGGACGGGCGCTCTCGAGCCCGGTGTGACCTTCGCCCCGCGCGAGGCCGGCCCTTTCATTTTCTCCCGAGGCTCAGCCGCGGGATTGAGCCCTGGAGAGAGGACCACGTTTAATTTATATCTACTTGAAATGGTTTTTAACTTTTCATTCGAATTGATTTTAGATTTACAAAAATATTGCACAAAAAATCCCCCACAGTTCCATTATAAAAACCAGAAATTAGGGGCGCCTGGGTGGCTCCGTGGGTTAAAGCCTCTGCCTTCAGCTCAGGTCATGATCTCAGGGTCCTGGGATCGAGCCCCGCATCGGGCTCTCTGCTCAGCGGGGAGCCTGCTTCCTCCTTTCTCTCTGCCTGCCTCTCTGCCTACTTGTAATCTCTCTCTCTCTGTCAAATAAATAAATAAAATCTTAAAAAAAAAAAACCCAGAAATTAGCATCACTGTTATCTAACCTATAGACCTTGCACAAATTTTGCCAGTTTTCTCACAAATGTCCTTTTTTTTTCTGGTCCAGGATTCCACTTTATATTTAGTTGTGATGCCTCCTCAATCATACGTATATATATGTGCGTATGTATGTGTGTATATATATTTAAATATATAGATATAGATATATATGCAAATATATATGTGAATCTGTGTACATTTAAAGAACATTGGTCCGTTATTTTATAGAATGTCCCTAAATTTGGATTTATCTGATGTTTTCTTGGGATCAACATTATGCATTTTTGGCAGAAAGACTATATAGAAAAGACGTGGTCTTCTTCCTAATACATCATGGTTGAAATGTCTTATTAATGGTGAGTTTGACCTTGATTACTTGGTAAAGGAGATATCTGCCAGATTTCCCTACTGTAAATTAGTATATTTCTTTTTATAAGTAATACATATATTCTAGGGAGTTAATATTACATTTAATAAATGGAATTCTGTAAGAAAAGACGGCACATTTCCCTCATTTATTTACTTACTGAATTTTTTTTTAAAGATTTTTATTTATCTATTTCACAGAGGGAGAGAGATCACAAGGAGACAGAGAGGCAGGCAGAGAGATGGGGGGAAGCAGGCTCCCCGCTGAGCAGGGAGCCCGATGCAGGCCTCGATCCCAGGACCCTGAGATCATGACCTGAGCCGAAAGCAGAGGCTTTAACCCACTGAGCCACCCAGGCGCCCCTGAATTTTTTTTTATGTTACTAAGCGTTCACGGATTTTTTTTTATGGGTCATAACCCAATAATATCATGTATTTTGTCACTTGGAATGTTTTAGATTTGGCCATTAGGCACTTCCTCATGTTGGGATTTGCCTTGGGTTTGGCTATAGGTTGAAGATGGAAAATTTTCCCTGTGAAGTCAGCAATGCTTTCAGAATCCAAGAGGGAATTAAAGTCCATTCAAATCAACAAACATTCTTTGAGGGACTGCTAAGTACAAGGGCCTGGGCTAATTGTGGAGAGGTAAAGAGTATAACGTAAGACAAGTTCCTACCCTTGCATATCTCTTGGCCTGGGGGACAGACCTGTAGATGGCTTAGTCTGATATAGGGCAGGTGGAACTGTGTTTCCGTGTGTGCTGCAGATAAGGGAGAGGAGAAGGCAGGTGTACAAGCAGGTATACGAAGCTGTGGTGGAGACAGAAATGCAGGAACTTGGATGCTCCTGCCTAAAGCTCTTTCTCTGACACTATCCCACCTTTCTTTCATTCTCTAAGCAATATTTTTGGAATACCTACTATGTACTGGATATTATTTTAGGTGCTGGGTATATGTCAGTGAACAAGACAGGCAAGGTAACTGCTTTCATGGAGTTGAACTTCTAGAGAGGGAAACAAACAATAACCAAAAAGAGTAATTTGGGATGGTCTAAGTCCTTTAGGAGGTCAGAGAAGGGCTCACTGGACAGATCACATTTGAACTGGGCCCTGTGCATGAAGAGGTAGCAATGCAAAGCTCAGGGGAGGCATGCCCAGGAGGTGCTGTTCCAGGCCAAGGAAGTGACAGCTGCAAAGACTTTGTGCATGCTGGAATGAATTTTGGATATCTGAGAAAACTACTCCTGGAATTCAGTGCAAGTGGGGCCTGGTGCTTTGGCTGAGATAAGAGAAGTGGCAGGGTCAGTTAGTAGAAGGATGATGAGGTAAGGAGTCTAGTAAGAAGTCAGGACTTTAAGTCTGATGCAAGCCCAAGGCAGCTTCAAGGTATAGAATAACTTTTCTGGTTTATGTTTTTAAGAGACCATTTTGGCTGCTGTGTGGAGAATGCAATGCAATGATTTAGGGTTAGAAGCAGGGAAGCTAGTTATGACAGTGAAACTAGTGGTGACAGTTGTCCAGGCAAGAGATAATGAGGACTTAGACTGGAAGCGACGTTTGAGTGTAGCTTCAACAGAATCTACTGATGGATTGGATGTGACAAAGAAAGGAAAAAACAATTGTCAAGGGTGTCTCCTAGGCTGGAGCCCTAGCCACCAGGCCTAGAGAGAAGTTGAGCTAAACATCCTGGACACAAGAAGCAAGCTCTGGACCATTTCTCTGGATGTACATTATGTACCCTACCCTGTGGTAGACTCTGGGAAGAGAGAGAGATAAAAAAAATGATTGGCCCTGGTCCACAAGAGCTTACCTATTTATCAAGGCCTCTCTGAGGGCAAGATGGAGAGGCCCAATTTTTTGAGGTTTCCTTGTGTTTAACAAAGAAATTAAAAAACCATCTTATAAATTTCATGATCTGTTTTTAATCTACACACTTATACTCTTGCCCCCATAACAACAATAACAACAAACAAAGTTGCTATTCTGTTCACATAATAATTGCTGGGTTTATTTTTTTTAAATACAAATTCATACTACACTAAGGAAGCTGTGCTGTGGGAATGGATCCACGTTTAAATTGCTTGCTTGATGAACACCTTCCTTTTTTTTTTTAAAGATTTTATTTATTTATTTGACAGAGAGAGATCATAAGTCAGCAGAGAGGCAGGCAGAGAGAGAGGAGGAAGCGGGCTCCCTGCTGAGCAGAGAGCCCAATTCGGGGCTCGATCGCAGGAGAGATCATGACCTGAGCCAAAGGCAGAGGCTTAACCCACTGAGCCACCCAGGTGCCCCTGAACACCTTCTTTTAATCCTGTGACTGTATGTCTGTGATGGAATGTGTTCACTGGCCTGGAAAAGCATCAAAAATCTAAATGTGAGGTCTTCAGTAGCCATATGGGTTTCCTGGTTCCTTCTTTGACAGGCTCTGCATCTACTTTATTTATTTATCCTTCAAATATTTATTGAGCATCTACTGTGTGCTGAGCACTATTCTAGATTCACAGATACATCGATGAGCAAGACAAACAAGGTCCCTGGTTTCAAAGAGCTGATATTCTAGTGAGGTAGGCAGGAAATAAATAAGCCAAGAAAGGAAGAAATGGCAATTTCAGAAAGTGGTAAGTAGAGCAAAAAAAGCAGGAAACTAGGGCGCCTGGGTGGCTCAGTGGGTTAAAGCCTCTGCTTTCGGCCCAGGTCATGATCTCGGGGTCCTGGGANAAAAAAAAATACTCCCACCAGCAGCATAGACAACTCTCTGCCTTAAGAAGTTAACTGCATATTACAGAAGCATCCATCCCGCTGTTAAAAAAAAAAAAAAAAATTTTAAAAAAAAAAAAAAAAAAAAAAAGCAGGAAACTATGCAGAAGGTGGTAGGAAGAGGAGTGCAACGTTCACTAGGGAGGTCTGAGAAGGTTACTCCCAGGAGGTGGTGTTTGAACTGAGACCTGAATGGTGAGAATGGACCAGCTCCACGAGGAGCTGGAAGAATATTCTTGGTAGAGATTAGGAGTAGCACAGAGATCAAGCTGGGGAGGAACTTCCCAGTTTCTGGAACAGAGGAGAAGGCCAGGCATTGGGGTGTGAGATTCAGCAATCAGGAAGATGCCAGTGATGGCCTCCAGAAGCTATTGGAACTAGCAGAAGGAAACAAGCCTCAGAGCCAGGAAAATTGATGAGCATGTGGTGTGAATGGACTAGAAGGGAGCAATACAGGAATAAGGTCTAATCATCTAAAGCTCTTCAGAGCCTGGATTGCAGGTGTCTCTGCGCCTTTCCCTGGGTACTTTCCTTACCCTCTGGTGCACCTTCTGGCCTTAGACACTACATCCTGCTGGATAAGGGGTAAGCACAACGAGGAAGTAAGTCAGCTCCTCCAGACGGCCTGTGCCAAACATAACCTTGCTGCAGCGGGGCCCTTCCTGTTCCCAGACTGTTTGGTCATATGCAAATGGCCCATGTTTAAACCAAGTTTATAATCATGACGTTTTCACCCAGGGATGGGTAGAACACAATGCTGGAGGCAACTGTTTCCTCTCTGTTTTATTTCTGTCACATCCTTGTCCTCACCCTCACTGCAGTGATGATTTCCCCACTAACCAGAGTGAATAAACTTGCACTCTGGTTCTTCCCAAAAGGAAGTTGGGAGGCCAGGGAACTTCTCGAAGACTGCCAAAGGAAATTCTGGAGGGAATTCCCCTGGCCAGTCAAGGAAGCAGAGGTGGGCCTCATCAATTGGAAGGTGGCCCACTCTGATGTGTGACTGAACGGCAATTGTGTTGAAATGAGCAATTTGTGTTCTGCAAACATATATCCATTATACACCCTTAGTTTTTGTTCATTTCCACTTGTTTACTTTTCCCTATTATTAGTTTCTTGGACAAATGCCATATAAAAGTGGGTCACACCTTTGAAACCCTCACTGCACCTCTCCGCAGGTGTGTAAAAATAAACAAGGTTGGCAAATCAGACTAGAGCTGAAAGGTGAGAGAAATCCAGTATCTCTATCTGGTCTCTAAGCACATGGTCTTCCTCATGAGCCCCTACTTGCTGGTTAATGAAGAGGAAATGTTCCAGGCTTACCATTTTAAGCTCTTGTTTAATCCAGTCATTTAAATAGTTCCTTTAAGTTACTCTCGGTAAAGGATTAGCCTCAGAGCTGTGGCCTGGCAGAGGACGAGTCAGGGTCCTGGGTGCAGTGTCCTCTGCTCCTTGGCTTTTCCAAGCGATGTCTTTTGTCCACTTGGTCACTGCCTGCCCAGGTGTTGTTGGAGGGTCTGGAGTAATGCGTCTTGGCTTGCTTGTGGCATGGCGGTGTTCCCAGGGTTACCAGGCCTCTATGGGCCCCATACTCTGCTCTCAAGTCCTTTCCATGACTCTCATTTATTTGCAGTGTGGTTAGCCCACTAGGCCCCCTCAGCAAGGCCCTCGCCCAGACTTTCAGCTCCTTCTTGTTCCCCTCTGCACCAAGGGAGGCAGGAGAGCTAACCCCCAGGCACAGCCAGCCCTAACTTAAGAGTGATTTGGAAAAAGCTGTCCTGGGTGGGAGAAGGATTTAGAAAGAGGCACCATGTTTTCCAGATGGATCAGCAGTGGTGTGCTGGAGCCTTTTCATACTGGCTCAGGAGAACAAATGGTCACATTTCAGGAATTCTGAGAGCCCAGTCATTAAACACATACGTTATTAAAATTAAATTATATAAATTTGCAATCAAATATATCAATTTGAAGACAAAGGTAATACTCAAAATGTATCACTTCCTAGTTATTTTGCTGCATTTTACTATTATTTATGTTTTGAAATTATTTATCTCTATTGCATCTGTAGGGTGGAAATACTGTAGAACGTTGTATCACTATGTCTGTCTCCCCAGCTTCATATTCCTTGGTCATGTGGGTAGCTCGATATCTGCGGCAGTGGGAATACTTACACCACACACACAAAAAAATATTAAAAAGGCTTATAAAGCATGGCTGTTTTATTATTTTGTTAATTGTCTAGGCTGAAGAAATAAATGCAGGAAATGCTAATAATGCAGATTAAATCTACAAGTGTGTGATGCCTAAAGCCATTACATTGTGAAGAACACAAGAAAAGTGAGGAAGTATTGTTTCAGTATTTGCAAACTATTCAGGTCATTGACAAATTAGTGAGGCTCCAACCAACAGTCACCTTTGATGTTTCATTTTCCTCTTACTAAAAAGCAAAATGTCAAGCAGTGTTCATGGTGGAACTACGTTCACTCACCAGTTGCAATGGTAGATTAGTTGTAGACACAAACATCTGTCAGCACACCAGTGATGCAGAGGCTTGCCAGGTCCATGACTTGTAATCTTGAATTTTTTGACTTCCGCTCCCTGCCCCTGCCATTGCCTCCACTGGGAACTTTTGTGTAGTGAATAAACTGTACTGCACTACACTGCGGTCCTTGCCCCAGGGGCTTCTATTGAGTTATGCCAATTTTACTTTAATGCGTCTGTGTCCTAGACTGCTTCATGGCAGCCAGAAACCTCCTTTCTCCCCAGAGTCTTAAAGAAAGAGTACGTGATATTCTCTCTCTTTCTTCTTTTCCACCATCCCTGACAGATGGACGTTTTTAAAAAAATTTTTTTAAAATTCAATTTAATTGGGTGCCTGGGTGGCTCAGTGGGTTAAAGCCTCTGCCTTCAGCTCAGGTCATGATCTCAGGGTCCTGGGATCGAGGCCCACATCAGGCTCTCTGCTCGGCAGGAAGCCTGCTTCCTCCTCTCTCTCTGCCTGCCTCTCTGCCTCCTTGTGATCTGATCTCTGTCTCTGTGTCATATAAATAAATAAAATCTTTTAAAAAAATTCAATTTAATTAACATATACTGTATTATTCGCTTCCGAGGTAGAATTTAGTGATTCATCAGCTGTATACGACACCCGGTGCTCATCACATCAAGCGCCCTCCTTCATGCCGGTCACCAGTGACCCCAGCCCCCCACCCACCACCCCTCCAGGAACCCTCAGTTTGTTTCCTAGAGTTAAGAGTCTGTTATAGTTTTCCTCCACCTCTGTTTTCATCTTATTTTACTTTTCCTTCCCTTCCCTTATGTTGATCTGTTTCGTTTCCTAAATTCCACATATGAGTGAAATCCTATGGTATTTGTCCTTCTCTGACTGATTCATTTCACTTTCACTTCTACCATCTCATGGCAAGTAAACCTTGTGGCCTGATGCCCTGGCTGGGGAGTCTGTCTTGCATGTTCTATAGCAGAATTCCAGAAACAGAGTCCACCAGTTGCGATTGTGATTTACTCAAAGGAAGTGGGCTGGGAGGAAATGGGATAGAGGCATTTGGAGAATCTTCTCCCAAGACTGATCAGTCTGCAAGTCTATTTACTTGAAGCACAGCCCAATATTTGAACGTCAAGAGCTATATTTGAACATCAGGACTGATTACATAATTTGCAGGGAAAATAATTTGCAAAATGGAAACGTGGGTTCCTTGTTCAAAATTATTAAGAATTTCAAGATGGTGATAGCAAGGCCTTAACCAAGCCTGGACCTTTCTGAATATAAGGCTCTGGGAAGCACTGGTCACACCCCATGGTGCTGGCCCTGTTGTATACTCTTTTTCCATTCTTTCAGAAATATTCCTAATTACCATCCCCTCCCCCAACCCAGGCACTTGGATGTTCTGGGAGTGAGTCGCATATTCAGAAAGGCAAAAATGAAAAGCATTTTAATATATTTTAAAAATAACTTGGGTTATTTAATGTTCCTTAAATTGTATCCACCTCTACTTTCTGAGTCTGTGAAAACTAAGAGTCAGAGTCAATAGTAAAATTGCATTTCTTTCATGTATTTATCCATCCATTTATCATTTATTTATTGAGCACCTGCTATCCTCCTAGCACTGTCCCAGGCTCCAAGGATTCAACAGTGAGCAAAACAGCCATGTCCCTGTCCTTGTGAGGCTCTCTATTCAGAGCAGGAAATGAACTCTAAACAAATAATGATTCACACAAATAGGTAATTACAAACTGGGATAAAAGAAGAAGCATGGTTTTATGAGCAGGCCTGGCCCAATGTTATAGGGTTAAATTGGGTGGTTAGAGAGGTTTTCCTCTTGAGCTGAGGTCTGAGTAGATGTTTAAAAAGAGGGAGGCAAGCGCTCCTGTGTGACTCGGGCCCACTCCTTGCAGGGGGGTGTCCTCCTCTCCTGAATGCTCAGGGTTGAATCTAAGCTTCTCTTACCTGCTGCCTTTTCAGATTCTCGGATTCTGAGAAACGAAGGATTGGCAAGATAGCTGAAAATGACCAGGAGGAGGATATACTGGGTCCCCAGTTCTTCAGGTGGCCTCGGGAATCTTGGCATGGACATGAGCAGCGACATGGTTTCAGGGCTTAGCTATGTAAGTAGGCCTCCTCTGCATTAAAATACCAGAAAACTGAATTGACAAGGTGTTCTCAATGGTCACAAATTAGATCAGAAAATTTTGTCCCATATTATTCAACCTTGATTTCTTTTAATGGCTCTCAGGCTTCTGCAATTAGATGAATGATAATCTTTGGTCATGACACACCTTCATGGTTGGTCTATCTATCTATCTATCTATCTATCTATCTATCTATCTATCAACCATCTAGTACCTATTTATCTATGTATTTACTTATAATAGTACAATAAGCGCCTGTAGACCCATCATCGACTCACCAGCTTGAACCTCGACCATCACATCCAGCTAGTGGACCTCCTTCCTCTTCACTCTCCAACTTCCCTACCTCAAGTAGCCACTCCCCTGAATCTTTTCTGGCCAATCCTTTAGTATGCTTTTAAGATAGTATTATTTATTCTATACGAAGTCCTAAAGATAATATTTTTTAAAAATTTTAGTTGTTTCCTACTTTATCTAAAGGGTCAGGTGTAATGTTTGGGGGTTACTTTCTTACTTGTTGATTTCTCTTTAGTAAGTTTACCCTCAGAGGGTGACTTGGTCTCACATTCCGGGGGTGACTATAGCTCCCTTTATTCTTGTCTGAAGTGTGTATCACAGATAAAAACCTGGCGAGGTGGGGTGGCCTGCCCCGAGTCACCCGATGAATGTAAGCAGAACCAAGGCTGGGACCCAGTTGTCCTGATGGGTGGCCCACTGCTTATTCCCTACTCAGTTTCTTTAGGAAGCTGAATGTGGGAAGATCCATTGTCCCTGGGTGGCTGGTCAGACACTCCAGAATAGTATTTATGAGATCGGTTGGGAACTGATGTTCTTTCGGTTTTTCTTTCCCAAGAATACTTACACTCTAGAAGACGGTCCCTGGAGCCAGCAGGTGAGGAAGCCTGAGGGACCAGGGGTGGCAACAGTTCTCCCCTGGGGAAAGTATGATGCTGGCTGGAGAACCATGATTCCTTTCCGTCCCAAGCCAAAGTGAGTTCTGGGGGGGAGGTAAGGGCAGTACCCATTAGAACAATGTTCCTTAGACCTAGACCCTAGACACCTAGACCCTTCCCAAAGATGTCTCCACATAGTCATGTCACCCACCACAGACAAATGCCTCCAGAGCAGCCTGTGGCACATCAGAGAGGCAGAGTCAACTCATTCACTCACTCACTCACTCACTCACTCACTCACTCACTCATTCATTCATCCAACAAGGATTCATTGAGCACCTACATGTGCCAGGCACTGTGCTAGACCTCAGGGGAACAACAGTAAGCAAGACAGACATGATCCTTGCCCATCATGGACTACACATTGGGGAGGAAGGCAATAAGCAAGTAAACTAATAAACACGGTTATAAGCTGCTTGAAGATGGTATTATGAAGAAGTGTGGGGCTGCTAAGGGGCAATGGAACAGTGACAAGTTCGTAGGTTCTTGGTAGTTAAGCTGTGCCCTGGAGGATAAACAAGATTTTACTAGGCCGGAGTAAAGGAAGTATGATCTGGGCTGAGGGAAAAGCATGTGCAAAGACCCAACCCTGAGGTGGAAAGAACACAACAGGACGTGTCCAGGAACTGAGGAGGCCAGTGTCATTGGAGTCACGTGTGATGAAGGGACGTGGCATGAGATAAGACTGCAGAGGGACGCAAGTCTCCACAGGGCACACTAAGTATGTTAGTCTCCATTCTAAGCGAAATGGGAAGCTGTTGAAAGGGCCCAAATCCCCTGTGGTGTTACCCTTAAACTTAAGAGTTAAAGAAATTCAATGTATCCTTGTCCAGTAAACCACAGTTGAAAATAACCATCCCTCAATGTCTTTCTGACTCACACAACCTTGCTTTCAGAGGCCTGTGCAGAATTCATTTATTCATCACGTATGGACAGGACCTTAACATTCCCCTAGGCCGATTCTTCAGTGTTTTGTCACCAGGACTCTGTCTTGTATTCACCATCCCCTCTTCTCTCTCACATGTTTGCTAAGAATTTATCTATCAACGAACTGCAGTTGTTTTCCTACTTTTAAAAAACTTAAGCTCCCCTCACTACTAGCTACATTGTTCCCACAGAATTGCTCTCATCTCCACGGAGAACCAAGAACCTGGGTACTTAGTGGCCCGGACAGTCTCATCTAGAGAAACACTCCTATACCAGCTCACAGACTCTCCCCTTTCTCTGCAGTCACACATGGCCCCACACATCTGGTGATACCTGGTACAGATCCCCATCCTCCCTTCAGTCCCTTCTCTCTCCAGCTTCTGGGCAGAAGACACAACTGCGGGCACTGGTGGGAGGTGAGGAGGGGAAGGGCCACTGAGTGGAGAAGAGCCCATAGTCCAAATCGAAACGAAAACATCCCATGCGTTTGGCATTTTCGTTTTCTCGTCTTTCTCCCCAAGTCTTCATTTTAATGGAATTTTCTTCAGATCGAAACACACAGCATTAAAGGTAACTTTGAAAAAAGAGTAGAAATTATACACAATGCAAACACCTTCGTCCAATTATTATTTCTGTATTTGTGAATCATTTCGAGGGATATGACCTTATCATTGTTACTTTTTATTTATTCCATTTTTATTGTTTTTATGAAAATTACATAAGCAAAATATAGAAAACGTGCAACGGTGAGAATCTTTTTCTGTACTTTTACCAATTCTAATGCCTTTGTCAAACTCAACCACTCTTAATAATTTGATATAAATGTATCTATATGTATGTATATAAATGCATACCCAGAAACATAAATGCACATGTACATATAATACATAAGCATATAAATGTATATGTACATATATAAATATATTAATGTGTGTATACCTATGTAAATGTGTATATGTAATTGTTAATAGTGGTTGACTTTATATAGTTTTGTTTGCCTTCTCTCATTTCTTGCTTTTTTTATATAAGTAAAAATATACTGAATTTCTCAACCTGCAAGTGGCCTTTTTTTTCCTTGCTTACCATGCTTACAGCTCTTTCCATATTCTACATACAGATCAACTCTATTTTTGGACACTTCTGCATTGTGTTCCACATTCCCTACTTCTTTTCCTTCTTTTTAAGTCACTCCCCTATTGATGGGTGTTTTTATTGTTTCTGTTTTTTAATTATCACACATAACACAGTAATGAAAAACAAAACACCCATGCTGTTTTGTATATCCAGATGACCACACTGTGGTTTTACATAGTATATAAATTATCCCTGAAAAATCTTGTTCTTGGCTTAATTTTCTGTCTTTAGAGCCTATATCATAAGGGCAACTATAGGAGTGCCACGGTAGCTCAGTGGGTTATGTGTCTGCCTTCAGCTCAGGTCATGATCCCAGGGTCCTGGGATTGAATCCTGAGCCCCGAGCCTTAAGTCAGGCTCCATGCTCAGCAGGGAGTCTGCTTCTGCCTCCTCCTTTGCCCATCCCCCTGCTCGTGCTCCCTCTCTCTCTCTCTCTCTCACCTGCTCTTTCTCATGTGCTTGCTCTCTCTCTCTCAAATAAATAAATAAAATCTTAAAAAAAAAATAAGGGCAACTACGTGACCTCTGACTTCTCTGCTAGGTTTCCTGCCCCACAACCCCTGGATGATGCCGGCCTGTTCTCCTACCTTACGGTGTCATGGCTGACCCCACTCATGATCCTAGGTTTACAGAAACGCTTGGATGAGAACACCATCCCCCGGCTGTCGGTACATGATGCCTCAGATAAAAATGCTAAAAGGTAAAGTCATATCAGACAAGCCACTGGATTGGTTAAAGACCATGTCTTATGGGGTTGGTGACCAGAGATGCTGAAGAGTAGCAGGTAGGGCCCATCTTTAGACAACCAAAGAATATCTGTGCTTCCTCGGTAGCAAGAGGCCTCACTGTAGTTCACCAGCGTCCTGAAATGGTATACATATGGGCTAGAGACTTTTGTCTGGAGCAAGAATTCATATCTTTCATCAGATTTGCCTACAGGCCCAGGACCCCCAAGAAAGTTAGAAATTACTCCTTCTTGTTCCTTTTGATTTTTCTTCTGGATCAGGCAGTTATCTGTGTCATACATCATTAAATTTTGAGTTAAGGGACTAGTCTCCTAATCCTTAAGCCTTCACTAACTAGTTGTGTGATTGAGTTTTCTGTACCACCTACCTCACAAGGTAATATGAGGATTAAGTGGGGGAGGAGAATGAATAAGTAATTTTTAAATGTTTTGTATTCATGCTCCTACCTCTAGCTACTTCATGAGAGATGCCAGGTAGAGAATGGCATTTTCCAAATGTGTTCCAGAAAATGGTTGTCCCACAACAATTTCCCTGAAAAGAACATACCTTGGTCAAGGGAGTTTGAAACCTGGCATATTATTGCTAGGTCTCAGAGATTGGCTTACTAAGTAAATTAGGGTACTGAGGGCACTGAGAAAACAAAGCTGGTTCAACTTTGACCCATTGCTTCTCAGAATTATTCAGTAAAAGAAAAAAAAATAGTTTTCAGGGGGCACCTACTTCTTATATCATGCCAGATATTGGTAAGAATCTCACTGCTTACCAGCTACAAAGTCAGACAAGTCACTTACCCTTACAGAGACCTTGCATCCTTATGCATAAAAAAATGGATCATAAAATTGATCTCATGGTCTTTCATAGGATTGTTGAGGAATCAAAGGAGATGAGGAATTCAGTTTAAAACACCTGGAAAAATGCCCGGTGCATAATAGGAAACCAGTTAGAAGTTTGGTTGTTCTTTAACCATTATGAGCACAAAGTTTCTTGATTAATGTCTATTCACTTTGAGTGCACTGATTCTGCTGTTTTTATTCTATAACTTACCATGTCTGTCTACCAATACTTTTATCATCATGCCACTTTGGGATGTCTATTTGAAAAAATAATGATCCATGCATTCACACTTTTAGAGAGGCGTCTTTCTCTCTGTTCCCCATTGAACAGGCAAAGTTCTGGGGTGCATCTTCCTTAGCCCTTCAGAAGAACTGCTTTGACTTCCATGACGGTTCGCTGACAAACTGCCAGCCATCACTGTCACTACCACAGTCATGCCCAGTGGCAGAATCACCATTTATCATCACCATCATCTTCAGTATTCCTTTCATAATTCTCCATAGTTTTCATCATTCTAGAGTGACAGAGCATTTCCCCATCCATCACCTCCTTTGACCATCACAAGTAAATAGGGCAGATGCTATTTCCCCCACTTTATACCTGAAGAGACTGAGGACTAAGAGAAGTAAAATGCTGTTCTCAGAGTCACACAGCTAATGAAGGGAGGAGGTGAAGTCTTGGATCTGATAATCATGGCCAGAAATTGATACAGTTGCTAGGAGAGCTGAGGGAAGGCTATAGGACACTTGGATTTATTTATTCAAAGATATTTTACTTTGTTTTACTTTCCTTTAATTTGTTTAGTCAAAGCTTTTTTACTCAAGTGGTTTTTGTCTCTGTAGATTGGGTATATATGGAGGTAGGCCTAGAATGAGGAGAGGTGACACCACAGTTTGGCCTGAGGAATATTGTCCACAAGCAATAAAGTCCTCTACCACATATAGGTGTCGGGGGGACATTTTTGGTTTATTGACCTAGGGCTTAGACACCCCCGTCCCCCGCAAGTTATCTGGCCCACACTGATGGGCGTGAGATGGGGCAGTTGTTTTAGAACTCGGGAAGGAAGAAGCAGCCTGCGGGTCTGACGGCAGGTGAGGGAATGTAGGACAGGCACATTCTCGTGGTGTTTATTCCTTTCTGACATTAGGCTGGGTAGGAGTGTCCATGGCTGCAGGGGTGAGGAGTAGAAAGGGGTGAAACTGCCTGCAGTGAGACTTGGTGGCAGAAGATGAGAACCAGAAGCTGACAGAACATGCACAAGCAGGTCGCCCTCAGGCCCTGGGCACAAAGTATGGCATGCCATGCTCCTGCTCTGTGAGGAGTAGAAGCTTCAGGGAGGCCTGGAGTCCCTTGGCATAGTCCTTGATGTTCTCGTCATGGGCAGTGGTAATCGCTTTCCAGATAGTGGAACCAAACAGGGTGGAATAGGAGCCAGGAAATAAAAGGGCAGAGGACAACATGGGGATTACAGCTGATAGACTGGATCATGGATGCGGGCCAGATTAAGATTCTGGAAGCCAGAAGCACTACAGTGATTATTTTTCAGTCACCTGCTCCCACATCAAACATAATATAAAATAAAAAAGAAGGATAAATGAGTCAATGAAATTCTTAATTTCTGTCATGATAAATTCTTTGATGTTTTTTTGAAATATTGTGTTTTTAATTTTTTTCCCCAAAGAAATGTTTTTGGTGTTCTTGTTTCGCTGATATAACATAAACAGCCTGGGCATCATTAGCTCAGATTGGCAAAACATGGGCACACTTTTAATTAGGTGATCCAACGTTAGGGCACCCTTTGCGGGACTTTAAAATAAATGGGGGCACTTTTTGGAGGTCAGAGTTTTGGGTTTTATTAATCTTAGTTTGTATAAAAAGAAAGAGTGACATTATTTAAAGTCTTAGGGTATTTCCTCAATTAACTGTATTTCAGGGTAACAAAATAGTTGATGAGGGAAAGGTTTTTTTAATTTATTTTTCTTAAGTAGGCTCCACACCCAATGTGGAGCCCAACACAGGGCTTGAACTCACGGCCCTGGGATCAAGACCTGAGTTGAGATTAAGAGTTGGATGCTTAAATGATTGAATCACCCAGGTGCCCAGAAGGTGTTTTATTTTTATTTTAATAAAAAAATTCAAACTACTAAATACAGAAGGAATGTTAGAATTAGAAATCACCATTTTTCCAGCCCTAATAAAAGTGGATGTAGGCACCAGTTATCAATGATGGGGAATGAATGGCAGTGAATGAGTCAGGCTGATACACCTTAACCCACTGACACCCTGAACATTACTAATAACAGGACACCAGACACTGTGTCTCTGATATTATTCAAAAGAAGTACTCTACATCGCCTATTAAGTATTTTTGCCAGGTGACCTGAATTCTGAATTTCACTACACCTCTAGATCTATCTAGGAGTTTAGTAGAAAATACAGGGCACAGAAGGTTATGGTTCTCTTAGACAACACCGTAGGGGTGCAATCAGTCAAATCCAGAATGTGGGAAATTCTTGGAATAAATGACCCAGTTTCGTCAACAAACAAATGGCATAAAATGCAGAGAAGGGGAAGCTGTTACAGGTTAAAATGAGGTGCAAGAAGCCTATCAGATTTGTCATTTAAATGCAACGTGTGGACCTCATTTGGATCTTGATTTGGGTGAACTAACTATAAAAACATGTTTTTGACATAAGTAGAGAAATTCAAATACAGACCTTAAATACAGGTATCAAATGTCATCAAGGAATTTTTATTAAATATGTAATTAATACATTATGTTAATATATGTCAATCATTATTAATAATTAATAGTTATTAATGCATAACTATTGTATGTCACTAGTTTTTTTAAAAGGCTTTATCTGGAAAAGATACACACTGAAGCATTTGTAGATGAAATACTTCTGGGATTTGCTTGAAATACTCTGTGCAAAGAGATTTCACTAGCTGAATTTTCCTCTTTTGAAGGCTTTGCCTCCTTTGGGAAGAAGAAGTCTCAAGACATGGGATTGAAAAAGCTTCAGTGCTTCGAGTGATGATGAAATTTCAAAGAACAAGGGTTCTTTTTGATGTATTTGTGGGTTGCCTCTTCTCTGCCTCGGGTGTTGTAGGGCCAGTAAGTGGACGGCTTTGTGAGGTTTGGGGGACTCCAGGCTTTAGAGATTGGCACGTTCAAATCCATGCCTGGAGTTGGGGATTGTTTGTCTCCAAGCTGCCACTTAGAAAATGAAGACATTTTGGAAGTAGTTGAACTAGTAGCAGTTTGGAGTGTCAGTTGGCTTCAAACCTTGGCCACTTAATTGCTGGGTGACTTTGGGCAATTTGTTTACCTTAGCTTCTTCAAGGACCCCCATGACACTCTTAGTGGTAGACCTCATGGAAACACTCATGTACAAAATGGAGAGCATGACATTACCTGCTTCTCGGGGTGAATTTAAATGAGATAAATATATAAAACACCTAGAACGCATTCTGACTCAGTACAAGCTAGTGCTTTGAGAAGTGGCTGAGCAGCTCTGGGAATGTAGGTGGCAGCGACTAGTGGTCTCCTCCATGTACCATGGTTGAGATGAATCAACTTGATTTCCTGTCCTCCAGGTCCTCAGCCCAAGATTCTGATCACAGAGAGTAAGTCTCATTGTCCCAGCTGGGGTCACATGCTCATCATCTAGCCTGCAGGGGGTAGGGCACTTTGACCATGCAGCCTAGACTGTGTGCAATGGGACAGGTGCAAGTCTCTCCAGAAGAAAACTGGAGTACTGAGTAATCCAAACTCCTCCCTCCTTCTAGATGCTAGTTATACCAAAGATCCTGGAGTATTCTGAAGCACCCTCAGGGAATATTGCCTATGGAGTGGGACTCTGCTTTGCCCTCTTTTTCACGGAATGCCTGAAGTCTCTGAGTCTGTGCTCCTGCTGGGTCTTAAACCAGCGCACAGGCATCAGGTTTCGTTCTGCTGTTTTCTCCTTTGCCTTTGAGAAGCTCATGCAATTTAAGTCTCTGACACACATCACCACTGGAGAGGTAAGTGCCTGGGACTATATTGGAGGCCATTCTTGCCTAGCCTTTCCCCAGACATCTGTGCCCTGGGGGCTGAAGGGAGGGAGGAAAAGGGTTAGGAGAGAAAAAGGAAATAATTCCTAAGGTGAGTGTGGATACTCATCAGCAGTTGCCTCTGAGGACATAAGAGCAGGTCAGCAGCAATTAAGGGAGATGCCGCTTGCATTCAGAGGCTTTGGACAAGATTGATTCATTCATTCATTCAACACACAGTTCCTGAGGCCTACTCTGGGCCAGACCCTGTGCTGGACCCTGGGGATACAGCAGTGAACAAAAAGACAAAAACCCGCAGTAGAAGCACCTTGGAAAGTGTATCCCCTCAGCCAGCCTGGGGAGGAGGGTATGGATAGATGGATGGGAGAGCTCAGAGAAACCAAGGGAAAAGCAATTGTAGATCACCTGTCTGAGTGTTAATTCATATCTGCAAAAAAGGAGTACTTAGAGCTGCCTGGTTATTGTTATTGATATATCAGTTCCCTGTTCTTGCTCCTCCTACGACATAATGCAAACGCACAAATGTTGACAGAGATTGAAAAAAGATGCTCCAACTTATGACCCATGGGCATGGCAGTATTGGAATTTTATATATTTAATTCTACACTCCCTATTTTTCTCTTGCTTTCTAGTTGCCTTGGGGAGCATGGATTATTTTTCTGTTGAAACAGACATTTGAATTTTTGGAAAAGGCAGCACAGCTTTGATTCCTTACCCTCAAGCCAGACCCCTTTGTGATCTGGCATCAGCAACTGTCCAACCTCACTTCCTCCCATCTCCCAATTTCCAGCCCTAGGTTGACTTCCTCCTTTCAACCAGGCTAAGCTAACTTCAGTCCTCAAACACATCAGGCATTTCCGCCTCCTGGCAATGTTGCTCACATCACCCCCATCCCCTACCCTTTTATAATCCCATTCATCCTCATGGATCCCTCCTCCTTCATGACAATATCGCTAAACCCCACCATCCACCCACAGTTCCCACCAAGCACAAATCTGGCTGCCCCACGAACATGAGCCCCCTTCAAAGACACAAACCCTTTCAGATTCACCACTCTATCCCTCAAAACGCCACCATTTGAATTACACAGAACAGATGTCCAAGAAAACATCTGCCAGATTGACCACTGCCATCAAATGGATGATTTCTCTAAACTCAGTTGGTAGCCAATGTAAGATATTCGCTGTCATCATTACCATTATTCTTTGCAATTTTATTCGTCTTGCAACCTAAGGCAACTTGTTCAGTCTCTCTGAAGCTGCAGAATAATAAGACCAGCCTTATAGGATTGTTATCTCATAGGATTAAGTGAGTTGGTACATATGAAGCACATAGAAAGGGGACAGCAGATCAGAAGTGTTAAATTGTATTGCTGGCTTCTCGCAGGCCTTGAGCATGGGGGCTCCCTGTCCTCCTGCATTTGTCTGATGTTGAGATCCATGGTAGCCCTTCCCACCATTTATCTTAGGAGAGTCGTCATAGTAATTAACTTCCACTAAGCCAGACATTGTCCCCAAGGCTTTACCTTGTTAACTCAGTCTGTCCTCTAACAACCCTCTTATGTTAGTTTCTTTATTGTTCCCATGGTCACAGAGGTAGAAACTGAGGCAAGGAAGGAGTAGGAACCAAGGTCATGTGATTGATAAGTCTCGAGCCTGGCTGCACTTACCTGTTGTGCCAAGGAGCCTTTCCGCACTGAGGCCTGCCCTGGTTCCTTTTCCCTGTGCCTCTGTCCTGAGCACCTGCTGTGTGCAAGACCAGTCTCCCCAAACATGCTCATGACATAAGACAAGATGGCGCACCTGGAAATGGGGATGGCAGTAGCTGCTCACATGAGGAGTCCTAGGGGGTTGCTTCCATAAATTTTACTTTAAAATTAGTTTAGAAAACCCCTGCATACTTTCTCCTTGGAAACAAAATAAAGTGGAATAGATGACTCCTTAGACCCTATCACTTCCTTAATGCCTGGAGGCGAACACCACTATCAATTCAGCTTGTGTCCTTCTGTACTTTTTAAAGTGTGTTTAGGTACACATGCAAGATATGCATGGAAAACATATTGTATCTTGTGCCTGTGTTTTTACATAAATGATACTACATTTTATAGTGTTCTGCCACTTTGTTTCACTAGTAGAAAATGCATGATATAATTTTTTGGGTGAGTTTTTACATCAAGGATGCTACATTGTTTGGGCTCTTTTGAAGTTTTTCTTTCCTCCTCATTATGTCTTAGCATTCCATCTTAACACATGCAGATCTTCCTTATTTCTTTTCAAGGATGCTTACTTATAATTGTAGCATTCCCTCCCCCCCATTTTTATTGAACTATAATTGACATATAGTGTTGTATTAGTCCAAGGGATACAAGGTAATGTTTTAATTTGTGTTGTGAAATAATCACTACCATAAGTTTAGTTACCATTCATCACCTTACATACTTATAATTTTTTACCTGCAATGAGAACTTTTAAGATCTACTGTCTTAGCAACTTAAAGATACACAATACAATATTAACTCTGGTCACCATACTTATTTATCTTATAGCTAAATGTTTTTAAGTTTTGACCACCCTTATCCATTTCCCCCCACCCACCTTAGAGCATTCTCAATGTGGCTAAATTAAGTGTTTTATATGCGTTATGTTATCAATTGTCACATCAGTGCTATGGGGTAGGTGGTATTATTATTCCCATTTTACTGATAAGGCAACTGAGGCACAGAGAGACTGAAAAAGTGACTATATGACAGGTATGGGACATGATCTCTGACAGATTGCTGCAGGATTCCATATTACCTAATCCTCCTTGGGTGGATGGTTTAACCTTTCCCCACCAATGGACATTTAGAATGCTTCCAGGGTTTTGCTGTGAATAAGCACAGAGGCAGTAAATGCCCTTGTGTTCCTTTCGCATGTGTGAATGTTTCTCAACAGAGAAATGAAACAGCCAAGTCACGGGGTTTGTGCAATTGTTAACTTTTGAAGATACTGTTCAACTCCTTTCCAAAGTGGCTGTATCAAGCTAGGCTCCCTCATACACTTCAAATTTTTGTAAAGGTTCAGCCTGGGGTATACCCTGGGAACTAGAAGGTCAGTTTAAAGTGAAAGGGAAATCACTTCTTAAGGCATTCAGATTGGTCATTCTAAAAGACACTCACGATTTAGGTCCTTAAATATTTCTTGACTTGCAATGTCAGGGTTTATGTGACATGGAGCTGGGCAGTTAGGGAGTAGGGAAGTGGACCGAAGAGTCCAAAGCAAAATAGAAAAGGAAGGATGAAAAGACTTAGCTCCTAATAAAATAAAATTTGCCTAAATAAATTCAGCCCTTAGTAGTAGTAGTAATAGAATGAATAGAATAGAATAAGGTAGAAGGCTAGAAGTAACTCTCTGGGGAATCTGGATATGAGAAGTAATAGCGATAGTATAATAAAATATAACTTTTATTGAGCACAGTCTATGTGCAGATGCTTTATTGACATCCTCACCTCAACCATATAAAGTGGGAATAATTATTCCAGCTTCACAGCTGAAGAAGCCGAGGCTCAGAGTGGCATAGGAATGGGTCCAGGGTCACAGAGAGTAAGAGGAAAGCTGTGAACTTGGTGTTTTTGTCTCTACCACCGTGCCTCCCAAGCCTTCCTGTCCTCTGCCCGTGTAGCCCCTTCTAGGTACCCAAGGAGGTGATACCTGTGCCCACAGGCTTTACTGTCTTACAGGCCATCAGCTTCTTCGCCGGTGACGTAAACTGCCTGTTTGAAGGGGTGTACTATGGCCCCCTGATCTGCCTCATCTGTTCATTGCTGATCGCCTGCACTGTCACCTCCTACCTCATTCTTGGACCCACCGTGCTCTTCGCCACTCTTTGCTATCTCCTGATTTTACCAGCGGAGGTAATGTCTTTTCTTGCCACTCATTTGATGTTGGGTGTTCTCCAGAACTCCCAGGGCTCTGGAATCTGGCCTACTTCTGGGTGGAAGTATTGACTCTTGTTGACTGTTCATTCCACTGTGGTTAAGTTTCAGCTTCCATTTCTGCCTAACTGTTCTCTGGCCACAACATTGGCCAAAGAAATAGGTGGATATGACGTGCAAAAGTCCGTCTCATAGATTTCTGTGAGGGATTATCTGCTACCAGGCTTTCCTTAGTAGATGTTGTCTGTGTAAGGTTTTGTTCCTTCTCTTCTACCCAGAATGTGGTCGTGTAATAGGCCAGATAGCATTTAATGTTCGGCCAAGCACAGTATAAAGGGTGAAAGGAAGCAAATTTGCTGACAAAGATTCAGGTGAAATTGGGCAAAACAGGATGTGATTCTTGGACTATGTGTGCTCTGAATTATTGAAATCAAGTATTTTCCTCCTTCGGGACAGGTATTCTGATCAGAAGGTGATTGTAACTGTTGTGGGGTTAGGGTTCCCAAAGGCGGAGGAGTCATATTTCTGTTTAGATAGACACAGCCTGGCTTGGAACACAGGAGAGAAACACCCCCAGGATGTGTAAGACAGGTGCTCTAAGGCATGATGGAGAGGTTTCCGTTGGAAAGTCTTCAGCAGGACCCTAGAATTTAGAGCCCCAGTGGTTTCCAACAGGGAAGGATTAAATCCAGGTATTCAATCCACATCTGGATTTTACCTTTGGACATACTCCTAGTTGCCATACTTACGCTGGGTGAACTCTCCTGCCCTTTTCAAAAGAAGCTCTTGCTGCATCCTGACTACAGGTGTTCCTGATCAGAAAGATCATTAAGATTCACAGTCACACATCTGAGATCAGCGACCAGCGCATCCGTGTGACCAGTGAAGTTCTCACCTGCATTAAGCTGATTAAAATGTATGCATGGGAGAAACCATTTGGAAAAATAATTAAAGGTACAGAAAATCTGGTTTTCTGCTCAGAGCCTTGGGATGTCATGGTGGGCCAAGCTTCTCACCTTTTGGGGAGTTCTTTCATGTTCGGGGGGTTGTTCCGTGCTTTTTTGGAGGATGTTGTTAGGGTTAATTTCAGTGCCTTTGCTTTCTATCTCTCAGACCTCAGAAGGAAGGAAAAGAAACTATTGGAGAAGTCTGGGATCATCCAGAGCCTGACCACTGCCTCCTTGTTTGTAACCCCCACAGTGGCCACAACGGTGTTGTTCCTCATCCACACATGTTTACAACAGAAACTCACGGTTTCCGTGGTAAGTGCTTGGGGGGCTTTGTTCCCCCCCCATATGGATAGGGAGTTTTTCTTTTATGTCTTTCCCTAGACCATGTCCCTCAAAGATCTGAAGGTTTTGCAAATGGACAACAGATGTTGATTTTGATCCTCCAGACTTTTAGGATGCTCAAACTTTCTTCCATCTCAATCTGTCTCAAAAACTGACACCCCTTGCATAGCAACTATGGGAGGGAGGGATGACAAAGTCACCTCAGAGGAGGCGAAATGTGTAGTTAAAACCCTGATGATTCTGATACATACCTTGGGGTTGAGAATCCTAAAGGGGTTGTTCAAACCCAAAACAGGTCCCTGAAAAGACACCTTAAATAAAATGGTAGGGCTTCTTCTGCCTTCTCTTTGTGGTTTGACCCTGGCCCAGAAAAGCAGCAGCTGCCTTTTAGGGGTAGAATCCCAGGTCTCTGAGGAGAAAAATCAGGGGACTGCTTTGAGAGAGCTTAGTATCCAGGTGGGGTTTGGGGCAGGACACTGCACCCAAAGCAAGAGGGGTAAGCATTTGAGAATCTGCAGCCAAGGGTCCATTTGTGCTCCAGACATCAGGCACCTTGACTTGGCCCAGGCATGCACCAGAGAAGCCCCCTGAAGGCTTGAGGGTGGACACAGGGGCTTTTGTAGGAGAAACCCTCAGCAGGAGTATAGGGTCACACTGCACTCACACAGTGAAGGCTGAAGAAGGGAGTAGAGGTGAGGCATGGGTTGGAAAGTCCCCAAAGTGCTTTAAGTCACGTTCTGAGATCCTGAGAGCCCAATGTGGTCTGCTGTAGTCAGGGAAAGTCTCCAGGAGAGAGTGAGGCGTGGATTAACCTTGAAGTGCAGGGACATTTGGAATAGCAGAAACGAGTCGAGTATCTAAGGCAAGGAAGGCTGAACTTGATTGTAACAGCAATAACAGTGTCAAGCTCACTGACAGTAGGCAAGCTCTCTCACATGTGCTTTTTCAGTGTTTCCCTGCTCTTTATTCCTGTCCCAACTGATGATTTTGACACTATGCCAATGGGAAAGCTCAGCTTGTTGGGAGAGGAGACCAGTTCAAAGTTACAGAATCACGGGGTCGCTAAGCTACAACAGGAGCCAGGCCTGTTGACACGGAGACGTTAAGATGAGTGCTCCTTCCCCACTCTTTCCAGTCTCCTCAACATACTGGCTCCCTCCCTGCCACAGGAAAAACTGGCCTATCGAAAGCTGTGGGGTCTGGCTCTGTGGCTTCTGGCTCTGGGAGGGGAGCGTCGGGGGGTGGAGAGAGAAGGACACGGATGTGCCCCTCACCACCTCCTCCCCTCTTTGCCCAGGCTTTCACAGTGGTGGCCACCTTGATTCCCATGCGGCTGTCTGTATTCTTTGCGCCCTTAGCAGTAAAAGGCCTCACGAATTCCAAGTCTGCAGCAGAGAGGTTTAAGGTAAGTGGTCAGAGGACTGTTTGCCTGGCTCTCTGTTTGGGTGTTTGTTTGCCTGCAGTCATCAGGATGTTCCTCCTGAACATGACTCCAGGCCAAGGCAGACTCCAGCCTGCATGGAGAGGGACTGGCCAGCTCAGTGACCTCCTGCACCCAGGCTGCGGTGGGGGCTGGGAACACAGATGAATCAGGCCCTGGGGAGGTCTTAGGATAGTCTATACAAACCAGGTCTCAGGTAGGAGGTGTGCACACCCTGTCCAGGTTTATACGGGGTTATCCTGATGGTTTTGCTTTCAAAAAAAAAAAAATCATACTGTTGCTTGCATTTAAAAACCTGGAAATTCTATATAAAAATCAGATTTCTGGGTTTTTCTGAATAATCAGAAGAATCAGACCCACATTTTCCCGTGGCCACAAAGAGCTGGAGTTGAGGTGATAGTTGTCCTAATTAGATGAGGCAGCAGGGTACAGTTTCCTGCAGCCTCCCCTGTGCCCTACTATAGGTCCAACACTGGGGCTGTTTCAACTACCATTTATCCTCTCAGCAAAGCTCTATTTCACTTTTTTACAGAGCTGGTCTTGCCCCTACAGCACCTGAGTTTAAAAACCCTTATCTAAACCAATTTTCAAAGTCATCTCACTTAAATTCATGTAGTTCCCAGCTTATTCACTCACTCATTTATTCAAAAAATATTTGAATAAATATTGAATAAATACTGGGTGACTCAGTCAATTAAGCATCTGCGTTTGGCTTAGGTCATGATCCCCGAGTCCTGGGATCAAGCCCGCCTTGGGCTTCCTGCTTGGTGGGGAGACTGCTTCTCCTTCTCCCTCTGCTCCTCGCCCCGCTCCTGCTTGCTCTCTCTCTCTCTTGCCCTCTCTCTAATAAATAAATAAAGTCCTTTAAAAAAATATTTATTGAACACCCATCACCCGCCAAGTACTGAGACTGAGCATACTACTGTGAGCCTGACCAACAAGATCCATGCTCTCAGGGAGTTATAATCTGGTATTAGAAACAGACAACTTGCAAGTAAATTAATGGTCAAAGATGATAACAACAGGTCACATAAAGAGCTACGATGTCAGTAAAACAGTGTGATGTTCTAGAGAGTATGTGGGGAGGGCTGGGGCAACTCTGGTAGGCTGGACCAGAAGGCCCCTCTGCTAAGGTTATTTTTGATCCGAGTGATGATAACTAAGGGTCAGGAACAGGAAGTGCAAAAGCCCTGAGGCTGGAGTGAACTTGGCTTGTCTGAGGAAGGATACGACAGTCCATTACTTACGAATAGCCCCAGGAGCTCCCCAGACTTCTCAGCTGCTGCTCAGGGCTCCCTGTGGCCTTCCTCCTGTCCACTGGTACACTAGGCTCTCCCATCCAGCCCTCTGTGCCTGTTTTCATCTGCAGGGTGGACAGAGATGAGGAAGCTACAGTTTTGGCTCTGAAGGGTGGGTGGGGATGTTCACTGAAGGAAGGCCTGGAGAGATAGCTCGGAGGTCAGAGAGCTTTTGGCTAAGGATGGTGTCATTATGGTGGCAGAGAAGGGAGCAGGAAGGTTAACAGTGAAGGCAAAGATCTTGAACCTGGGTTGTCTCCAGGGGCTGGAGCTGCGTAAGGTGGCCCCCTGGATGGGCACTAGCTCTCCAGGTCCCCTCACTCATCAGGGTATCTTCAACTCCTCATGCTTCAGCCACTGAAGTTTTCTCTCTGGCCCTATAGGCATTTGACCTTGAGACCCCCTAGGCTGGAAGGGGGAGGAATGATCCCCTCTTTTTCCTTTGTGCCCCTTGGTGCTGTAACCCGGCTCCCAAATGCCTTTGGCTTTTGAACTCTGGGGTACCAGCTTCCAAGGGCAGAGAGAAGAGAGCCATGAGCCCTCAGGAAGGACCCCTCCTTGCAGGCGACCACAGGTAGGAGGGGAGCTGGCTGCTGGGGCTGCGGAGGTCTGCACACTGGGGTTCTAGAGAGTGCGCCCATGTGGGCACTATCAACAAGGGTCTCCAGGTCATTTTTCTTTTCTTTTCTTTTCTTTTTATTTATTTATTTGCCAGAGAGAGAGAGAGAGAGAGAGTGAGCACAAGCAGGGAGAGAAGCAGGCAGAGGGAGAGGGAGAAGCAGGCTCCTTGCAGAGCAGGAAGCCTGACGTGGGGCTCAGCCCCAGGACCCCAGATCATGACCTGAGCCCAAGGCAGATGCTTAGCCGACTGAGCCACCCAGGTACCCCCAGACCATTTTTCCTTTGTGCTGTTTGTTAAAAACAACAAGTGAAAACACTGAATGGCATAAACAAAATTAGAGATTGAGAATATACTGGAGGATCTGGGGGTAAGAGGACCCCCTGTTTCTCTTCCCTATAAACCCATTTATCAGCATTTGTTAGTATCCAGATGTGTGCTTGTCATACTGACTCATTAAGCCAGTGCATCACTCAAAATTTATCTAACAAAATTAAGATATATGTGATAACAATTTAAGCAAGGGGATGAAAACCATCAGTGGTTACCCAGTGGTTAATGTTATTAAAAATAACTAAACAAGGAAGTGCCCAGGTAATTAAACAAAATAAAGGGACCCATGCAATTCCCAATGAAGACTCTATGCCTTGACTCAAATGTTATAATTAACCTAATTCAATATATCTGAGGTTCAATTAAAAAAAGAGACCACGTTTTTTATTTTGAAAATAGCTTTTTGTTTATCTTTGCAAAATCCCGTGTGCTCATTGTAAAAGGTTCAGATGGTGCAAAAAGTTACAGAGAATAAAAATCGTTCAACATCCACCACCTAGAGATAAAACCATTGTCCAAAATGTCAAGAAGTATCTTTCTAGGTCTCTTGCTAAGCCAATCTCCAGGGAGTGACATGTGCCTGTAATTTGACTGCAGTGAGATCATACTTCCCACTCCTGCTTTTGATAGCACTCATGTATGCTTCTCCGTCAGGGAGATGGAGGCACAGAGAGAGGTGACCTGCTCACGGTCACACTTTGAAATGTATGGCCCCAAACAGTCTCCCACCATGTGCAACATGGGCAGACCTTTTTACTTTGAATAGTTATAAATGAAATTTCCTTAGAAAAGTGGCACTTCTATCTGAGGATTCCACAGTGTCGTCACCCATCTAAAATGAAACAGAAAAGAACAGAGCAGGCAGTGTACAGATATCAAAGAGTGGCCCATTGGTCCAAAATTTGGAAAACCTGATCTAGAATTCCCACCAGCAGAACCTGGCTCCCTCTGAACTTGTGGTGGTTCTTCAGACTTTTGCTGTTTATTAGGAGTTTATAAACCAGACCTACAGGCAGGCCAGCAAAATGGGCACACATTCTGATTAGACTGAAGCACTGAATTCCTCCTTCCTCCTTTATTTTTGTCTGTACAGAGATTTTTCCTGCAGGAGAGACCTGTTTTGTACATCCAGGCATTGAAAGATCCCAGCAAAGCAGTGGTTTTGGAGGATGCCACCTTGTCATGGCGACAGACTGGTCCCAGGATTATCAATGGAGCCGTGGAGTTGGAGAAGAACGGACATGCTCCTGAGGGGATGGCCAGGGCTCAGCCAGCTCCAGGAGCCCTCGGGCCAGAGGACACGAGGGACAGCCTACCCCCAGAGTTGCACAAATTAAACCTGGTGGTGTCAAAGGTAGCCTTATCCAGGCCACACAGGCAGACTGGCTGCCAGACTTCTGGGGCCTGAGGCTTGAGCTTCCTGGCACTCTACCGTTTCCTTGGCTAAAAACTGCCATCTCTAAATCCCTCTTTTAAATACAAATTGTTCACAGAGGGCAAGCACAAGAAGTCTTTCATACTTCAGTGGGAATCAATTGATCATCCAGAATTTTCTTTTTTATTATTATTATTTTTTTGTAATAACAAAACCCAGGATAGAATGCTATACGCTGGGAGAGAAGGGGAAGGAGACTAACATTTACTAAGTTGCTAGTATGTGCCAATTTGGTTGTTCTGTGAACTCACCTCATCTGGCTTCTTCTCTGACTAACATTTGCAAGGGCAAGCTTCCCTTCTTGTCCAAATTTCACCTCTGCACTTGCAAGTCAAGCTTGATTTCATTCCTTCCCTCCCATCAATGCGGTCTGTTGGTGACGCCTGTCAGCTCTCTCCTGAATCCAGCCACCTCTCACCAACCCTCCCGCCCCCACCCACTGCCCAAGCCCCAGCCACCAGCGTGCTGTTCCGGGTCCTCTAGGAGCTTATCAGCCCCTTATCAGCCCCTCTTCCTTCTCAGCCCCTCTGATTCCACTTTTGCCCTCTTACTATTAACATTACTGTTACTATTACCACGCAGACAGATGGCTCCTTCTAAACCGTAAACCAATTCAAGTCCCTATCTTGCTTTTTTTTTTAGGGCCACAAATCTGTTCCATTTTATTTATTTATTTATTTATTTATTTATTTATT
>LNAC01000159.1:153410-335341 GCA_002007465.1 Ailurus styani | reverse complement strand
TTTTTCCCTCCCTACCCCCCAAGCCCCCCCACCCTGCCCGCCCATCTTGCTTAAACCCCTTCAGTGACCTCCCAGGGCACTTATGATACAGCCCAGTATCCCCTGGGCACCTGCCCACATCTATCACTTCCTCTCTCACTCATTCCCCCCACACCAACTACACTAGCCCTCTCGTAGCACTTTGGCAACCAACCTGGTTCCCATTTCATGACATTTGCCACTGCTGTTGCCACAGCCTGGAATGACCAGTTCTTCCTGTCTGGCTCCTTACTGTCATTCAGGTCTCAGCTACCATGATAACTGCTTTAAGAAGCCTTTGCCGGCCAACCCATCTAAAATTGCTCTGGTTCATAGTAGCCAATTCGTTTTACTTGAATCATTTATCATCATGTGATATTATTTATATATTTCATGGTTTATGTCTCCCCACTAGAATGTAACATGAGAGTTCTTTTCTTCATTACTTGGTACATGGGAGAAACTCAAACCGTATTTGAGGGAGGAGTGAATGAATATGTGAGTGAATGTATGCATGAATTCTGTGAGGCTGGCTTCACTATCCCTATTTTACACATGATGAAACTGAGGCACAGAGAGGCTAAGTGACTTGCCCAGGATCATAGTGTAGATTAGGGGCAGATCTGAAATTTAGGTTTCTTGCCCAACAGGACCACCTATCCATGAATTTCTCTCTACCACGTCCGTGCAACTTCCTTCCTCGGAGGCCGTGGCATTGAGCCTTTGCTAGTCTGAGGGGCCTTGGGGTGGGGTGTTCAACAGCAGACCTCCCCCCTGGGAGAGTAGGAGGGTTTGTGCTGTCCCAATGCCACTGTGTCCTCCCTGGCTTTGCAGGGGACCACGTTGGGGGTCTGTGGCAGCACCGGGAGCGGCAAGAGCAGCCTGCTGTCAGCCATCCTGGGGGAGGTAGGTGACTTGTGACCACAGGCATGCGCACTCACGGGCGGTCCAAGGACTCCCACGCTTCACACCCCCCAGTCAGCCACACCATCGCTTTCTTGCTCAACGAAGTCTGAGCCAATACACTTTTCATAAATTGAGGGCGGTTGGGTATGCACCGAGGGGGAGGTGTGCTATAAATATACCTCCTTCTCACCCTCTAGCCAGGAGGGCTACCTCTTAGACCCCCTGGGGGTCTGCCTTCACCTGTTCTCTGTGCTCTCTCCACCCTGTTTGCAATCAACCAACTATCAGGGTGATGATACAGCGTGTCTCAATGTTTAATATGATGATAAAAGTCATTTCATGAATCCCAGCTCAGAATGGGACATGTGTCCCTTGTGAGACAACATGAGGAGCGCAGTATGGAGGGAGAAAGGAGGAGGAGGAGCAGGAAGGAAGGTTGGGGAGAGGAGGCCCTCTGCCTGGGACGGGACAGTCTTACGCTCCAACAGTAGAATTGTCTGCTGGTTGCCCCTGCCCTTGAGATCTGGCCTGTCCAATTTCACTGTCAGTGGATTTTCTTAGATCCGCTTAGTCTGCACCCAGGCAGACATGTGGCTCAGCCCACCCTCTTTCCAGTTTCCAGAAAGCCCAAACCTGTTCCCCCAGAACACTGGTGGTCATATTGCACACCTCTCATTGAACAACACCTTAGAACAGGGTGTGTACTTACGGCCACCTCCCCAGGGGGCTTCTCACCAGCACTTCCCCGCCCAGCCCCAGCCTTTCCCTGTCCTGCGCTTCTCTCTCCGCCCCCGCCTTTCTCTGCCCCGTCATCCCTCCCTCCCTCCCTCCCACGTTGCTGGGAGAACAGGAAGTTTCTTCCTTTATCCAGCTCCTCCCTCAGCCCTTTCTCCCAAATAGTATAGCCAAACTCATCATCTCCTTGGAATGTGATCATATCGTCCATAGAACGCTTTCCTGAGAGCTCACTTCTTCATGCTCCACATGTGATGGCCTTGCCCAACTTCTTGGCAACGGGGAAGATAAGATTCTACTTTTAAAAAAATAGTAAACAAAAAAAAAATAGTAAACATAATTTGAATAGTACTTACATGCCAGGCCCTGTGCTAACAGTGTCCCATTTTTCCCTTCGACCTGAAAACAACCACATGAGGAAAGCAGAGCCATTATGGCTAGTTTATGGGGTGAGCATAGCAGGTGAGGGGGGAACCAGGGTTGAAACCCAGGTCCGCATGGTGTCAGAGCTTTGCTTTTCCCCATAGCAACATTTCCTGGAAGCCTCCATCCAAGGCCACCTTTACGTGTGGCTAGTGGTTGCTCAGTTTCTTCTTGAAATAAACCAGTAACTGTCCATCTAATAAAGGAAAAACAAAAAGGTGTCATTCTAAATTTTCTTCTTATTAATTAAAGCCTGGCTCCAAATCGGAAGTAAGAAGCGTAGAATCATCAAGAGGAAGGGGCACAGGATGAAGAGATCCAATGCCGGGGTGGTAGGGACGCAGGTTATGGCCTTTTTTTTTTTTTTTAATTGTGTTTTTAAATCTATCAGACAGGAAGGCAGGAAGACATAAAAGACCCATATACCCACGTCTAGATTCAACAGTTGTTAGCATTGGCATTTTTGCCACATCTATGTAGAGACAATTTTGTAGAACTATTTTTTTAAAAGATTTTATTTATTTATTTGACAGAGAGAGAGCACACAGAGGGAGAGGGAGAAGCAGACTCCACGCTGAGCAGGAAGCCTAATGTGGGGCTCGATCCCAGGACCCCGAGATCATGACCTGACCCGAAGGCAGACACTTAACCAACTGAGCCACCCAGGCGCCCTTGTAGAACTATTCTAAATTACAGAGATTATGAGAGTTTACCACTTATCACCTCATCATGATGTCCCCAAATAAGAACATTTCCCCATCTGTGCACAAAGACATTATCACACCGAGCAACACTGGCAATAATTCTGTTGATATTCAGGGATGGTCAGAGGTGACCTGGAACTTTCTGTCTCACCGTGAAAAGCATGGAGGCACCACTTGCTAGAGGATGGGACTGGGGAAATAAGAGAAAAAAAAGTATGAGATGTCTTCAGTGCACCTTGGATTCAAGTCAGAGCAGGAACTGGCCTGTCTTAGCTCTAGCTGCTTCCCCATGTTCCCAGGGCTTTCCCTCAGACTCCCTGGTGGGGCTGGCAGGACCATGTTAAAAGTCCCATTTACATAGGAGAGGCCCCCCCCCCCCCCCCCGGGATCCTGGCGGGAGAGGGGCCCTGGGCCCTGAGGCTGCAGAGCCAAGCAGGGTCCGCCCCTGTTCCTCTGCCTGATCCTGGGCTGGACTCACTCTGCTGCAGATGCACTTGCTGGAGGGCTCGGTCGGGGTGCACGGAAGCCTGGCTTACGTCCCCCAGCAGGCCTGGATCGTCGGAGGTAGCATCAGGGAGAACATCCTCATGGGAGGCCAGTATGACAAGGCCCGGTAAGTTTCTGGGAGGGTCCAGGAGGGACACAGGTGCATGGGGCTGGTTGGGGGGAGGGATCCCCCACTGCTAATAGTAATTTGACAGCTGCTGACACTTGCTGTGAGCTCACTTTTATGCGTCAATGTATTTTCTCCTCACTGTGAAAGATTATTATCATATGCATTTTCTAGATGAGTCGGCTGAGGCCCCAAGAGGTTAAATAATTTGCTTAAAGTCACAAAGCTTGGAGGATATGCTAGAAACATGATTTGAACCCAGTTGTTATCACAACCTTCATGCTTAGCTGTTATATTAGATCAGTCAAAATAACCCTCCCCCTCTAAAAACATTACTTTAAAACTTCATTTGTATTAATTCATTCCCCACCTCTAAGTCAAAAGGTAAAACAAGTGGGGCGATGAGGTCGTGTGATGTAGAAGAAAACAGTTTGGATTCCTGGTCTGGCGGGCCGCCCACTGCCGTCCTTGCCCTTCATGGCCTCTCCCTCCCAGGGTCAGGGGTTAACCCGCTTGCGACATGCCCTTGGAAGTCATGAGCCAAGTCCGTTCAGCGGAAGATGTACAAAAGCTGCCCCAAATGCTTACTGTTGTGCTTCCAACTCTGGTGGACCCTGGTCTCCTTCGACTGTTTGCTCGATGTTGCAATCTGCCCCCAGTAGCAACACGGAGAGGCACGTAGGTGTATGAAGACTCCAGCTGGCTGTCCTGTGGGCTCTGCAGTGTCGGGTCCAACACCAGCTCAAGAGCACCCCCATCATGCCTGCTTCTCTTCCCAAGTTGTCCAACTCGCTATCACTGAACTGTGTATCACAGTGAGCCTGATGCCTTGTCCTCTGATACTTCACATCTAATTGGTCAACCACCTTGGACAACTCTATCTCCTAAATTGGTCTTGTCTTTCTTCTTTTCCATCTCCACTGCCTGTTCTTGCCTGTGATCTCTTGCTTGAACTGTTCCACCACCCCTGCCCTTGGCTCCTTGTCTCCAGTCTTCTGCTCTGTTCGATCTTGGCTCCTGCGTCCAGGGTAGTCATCCCAAAACATAGCTCTCACTTTGTCATTGCTCTGCTTTCAGATGGATACAACTCCTTGGGCAGTTTTGAAGTATTTGGTCAAAGATAAAAATGCACCCCAATTGCTAGACTCAGCATTGCTAGGTATTTAATGCGTAGACAGTGTCACCCGTGAACACAAAGGCCCACATACAAAGAGTGTTCACACTACACATTTTTCACAGTAGCAAAAGACTAGAAACAACCCCAATATCCATCACAGGGACACTGGTTAAATAATTTATGGTGCAGCCATATAACAAAATACTATGGTACCATTAAAACAGTACAAACCTGTATATGTTGCAGACAGACATATATGACCACATTATTTCTGAATGAATATATAAGAAACTGTAATAGTGGCTGCTTCCATGAAAGCAACTGAGAATCTAAGATAAGAGAGATTTGCTTTTCACTCTATCTTTTATGTTGTTTTTGTTCTGTTCAAATATTTACCAAGTGCATGTTTTAGATGGGAAGAAATGAGGGGAAGATGGAAAGGCAAAAAGTCTCCCATGCTTTACCATCAAGTGCAGGATCCAAATTTCTGAGCATGGAAGGCAAGAACTTCCTCCTCCCAACTTGGGAAGGCTGGAAGGCCTGTGGCTGTGCCACTTGCCCCTTCAGCTCTCTGTCTTTTACAGGTACCTCCAGGTGCTCCATTGCTGCTCCCTGAACCGTGACCTGGAAATTCTGCCCTTTGGAGACATGACAGAGGTGAGTGGGAGGCGAGCACCCCCTGTCTCTCCATTGTGATGGTGCCTCAGGCTGCTTCCCTAGGTAGGTAGAGGGGCAACTCTGGCTGTTTCCCCAAAGCAGCCCATGGCCCCTGCAGCAGCTGCCTCAAAGCCCTCCCTACCCGGGGAGGAAACTGGGGCTCATCTTACAGTGAAAGCTGGCAAAGAGCCTGCCTTACTCCACAAGGATGGGGAGCTGGCCTCAAACTCCTCCTGTTGGAGTAGGAGCAGTGGAGACCCGGTGAAGATGAGAGACCTCCCATCTATCCCCATGTCCTCCCCTCTCCCATGTCCCGCCCTGGCCCCTCTGGCCAGCTCTTCCTTTGCCAGTGGGAACAGGAGCCTTGGCTTCCCAATGGCAATATGATTCATGTTTTCATGATGATTCACCATCTTTCCACATCTGCAGACACCTTTAATCTACATAAGACCTTTGCGTTGTCTTATCTATTACCTCAGTCTGCTGAACAATTAACCAGCTGCAAAAGACTATTGTAGCAACTTGAATGCATTGTCTTAGGTGAGACTCAGGTAATTCTAGCAGGTCAGCGCTTTTATTATCCTTCTTTTAAAGGTGGATCTGTAAACCTTTCAGGGCAGAGTGCTCAGTTGTCTTCTTCAGGGCTCAGTAGAAAGAAGGTCTGGTCTATAGAATGGCGTCAATGAGTCTGGATCTCATCACAGTAGATGAATCGATACATACTGAGTGCTGTGAATGTGCCCAGCTGGATCGGGTGTTAGCTTATCATGCGAGCACAGTAGGCACTTAGTAAGCATCTGCTGAGTGAGGACTTAATGCAAAACTAAGCCTTGACCTGGGCCAACCAGCCTGTCCAAGGGCATGCGTTGGTGAGCCAGAGACAGAGCAATGACAGAAGGTCACCCTGCTGCTCTTTAGACTCTGCTTCTTTTCTACAGAGACCTCAAGAGTTCACGGTAGAGCAGGAATGGGACTTAGCCCCTGGCACCCTTGTCCTCAGGGCTGACTGAGGGATGGGCCAGCCAGCAGGTGCCTGGCATGATAGTCTGCACTGCTAGTGCAGTAATTGTGCAGTAATTCTGGTTGCCTGTTACTGGCTCTTGGTATCTCCTGATGTGAGGCATTGTGTAAGGCGGTCCTTCCCATGAGAATAACAATAGAACCCCTTCTGGCCATTGCAGCCCTGTCCTGTGGAGTGGGTTGTGCACAGAGCAAATAGTCCTAGACAATGAGGGCTGATGGTCTTGCAAGTTGACAGTTGCTGTCAACAGAGATTTAAAACCCAAATAAGATATAAAGAGGTGCTCTTCCTTAGGAATGATTTGTTTCATTATCTAAATTGCTAAAGTTTTAAAATGTCACCTGAGGTGTTAAAGGGTTTAGGAACATTGCATCTAATTATGAGTTATAAAATTTTAATTAACTGAAAGTCAGTGTTTTCATTCCCTACTGAGCAAATTTTGAAAAAGATTTTTTTAAATACCAGGGGTGTCCAATCATGAGGTGTCCAGGAGTGTGCACTGAGGGGGTTTAGTCTGTCGCATCTGGCCACCTGGCTGGTTTGAGCACACCTCATTGGGCTCATCTTCTAGACACAGTGTCTTTGGCTGTCTGTTTGCAGATTGGGGAGCGGGGCCTCAACCTCTCTGGGGGACAGAAGCAGAGGATCAGCCTGGCCCGTGCCATCTACTCCGACTGCGAGCTCTATCTGCTGGACGACCCCCTGTCCGCTGTGGATACCCATGTGGGGAAGCACATCTTTGAGGAGTGCATTAAGAAGATGCTCAGGGGGAAGACAGTCATTCTGGTGACCCACCAGCTGCAGGTGACCACCCTTCCAGGCTCTGGCCACGACCAATGGCTAATGTAGATCCTCACGTTTCTGCCATTGATTCCGTAGTAGCCTCACAGTGGCCGCCCCTTCATCTCAGGCTGGACCTCAACATTTGAGGAGCATTGTAAAAAAAAAACCTGGATCTCTTCTGCTTTCCACGTGGAGAGGACATTTCTGTGGCTGGTAGAACCTGAAACCAGATTTGAAGGTCTCCTTCAAGATTTTAGGGGTTGGCTCCTGCTTTTAAGGTTATGAAAAAAGAAAAAAAATCTTTCAGAGAAGAATTCCTGAAGTCTCACGTTCTTTGATGAAGTACAGTGACTGTGTGGGGGCAGGGCTGCCTCTCGTAAGGCCTTTACCCTAGGTATTTCCATACTTGGCTTTCGCCTCAAGACAGTATTATTATTTATCCCTCTCCTTCCATTCTGGCCTATTTGGGGGGGTTTACAAAATATTTCAAACATAAAAACGGTTTATAAAATAATCTACTGAAAACCCATGTGTCTACCACCCAGATGACACAAACTTAGATCCCCTCTCAGATTGCATTCTGTCTCCTGCCCCCTGTCCCCCTAACTTTGCTGCGGTCATTCTTGTGCAGGTCTGCAAACTCTTAGAACATGTGTGTAAATCTCTAGACACGATAAAGGGTCCTTCTGCTTATTTTAAAGCTTTATATAATCGATAGTTTACTTTCTATGTCTTTCGGTACTTTGCTTGTTTCACTCGACATTATATTTTTGAGATCTTCCATGTTGATACATGCAACTTGATTTGATTCTCACTGGCATAGCTTTCCAATATCTAAATATGCCAGAATTTATTCCCCTAGGATGGACATTGAGTTGTTTCCCAGTTTTCACTTTTAAAAAAAAAAAAAAAAACAACTTTGGCGTATATCCCTTTATGTGTGTCTTTATACACATTTGCGAGTTTTGGGGAGTAGAGGTTTAGGAATCCAGTTGTTGGTTCATAATTCTTACATATGTAGCTTTACTAGATATTATCAAGTTGTTTTCCCAAGTATTTGCACTAATCTACAACGCCACCTACCTTTTAGGAGCAGAGTTCCCTACACCTCCAGTCATCACCAGCGCTTGGACCTACGCAATATTTTAAGATTTTTGCCAACATGAGGATAAAAAATAACATTATAATTTAAATTTACGTTTTCCTTTTGAATGGTGAAGCTATCTTTTTGTATGTTTACTAAAGGTCTTATTTCTTCTGACTCTTCAGTATTTAGCATTTTGTGACCAGATCATTTTCTTAGAAGATGGGAAAATCTGTGAAAAAGGAACTCACAGTGAATTAATACAGAAAGAGGGGCGATACGCCGAACTCATCCAAAAGATGCACGAAGGAAGACCCACACAGGTGATTTCCAGCCCACCCCACCCTCACTACCCACAGAGAGAAGCAGCCCCTGCATCCATGGCATGTGCTCTCTCTCCAGGACAAGCCGCAGGACACAGCAAAGCCAGCAGAAGACCCTCGGGTGCAAGGGCAGGCCCAGAGCCCCTGCCAGGAAGAGGCCTTCCATGAAAATGCTGGTAATGGTGCTGGGGCACAGGGACAGACCATCTGCCCCCCTGCCTGGGCTCTCCAGAGGTCCCGGCATTTCCTCCCGGGCCCCAGACGGGGCCGTGTCCCTCACTGTCCAGGATCCTAGACGTCACATATGCAGGTTAAAGACCCATGTAGTTGAGGGCCGCGGGGTGCAGACTATGCTGCTCAGGAGGCCTGAGGATCCTAGAGGTGAATGCTGTGGGAGGCAGGGCTAAGGGTGTGTAGAGGAAGAGGCAGGGGCAGGGTATGGGTAGTTTTGGCATGGAGCAGCATAAATTTAACTGTAAGGCATTTAGACATTCATGCATTACATGTTTGTTGAAAACAAAAGAAATCGGGAATGGATTGGGCCCAGTCTTGGACATCCAGAAGCTCAGGACCTTGCTCTTTTCTAAGACAGGGCAGCAGGGCAAAAAGACAGCTCTGGAGTTGAATCCCAGCTCTCTGTTTACAAAGCTTTGTGACCTTGGCCAAGCAACATAACCTCTCTGAACCCTCATTTGCAAAAGTGAGGGTACTGGTACTTTACTTTGCAGTGTTGTAGTGGCAATAAGATGAGGTCAGGTGTAAGGAGCCCTCAGAGTAGTGCCTGGCATATTGGAAGCTCTTGTCACCAAGAGCATCTTCAGCTGTGAAGGTCAGAAAATGATTTGGGCAGAAAAATATCGGAAGGAGCAGGTGTAGGTCACAGAATGAAAGGAAAAGGTAGCAGGAACAGGTACAGAATCTTTTCGAAGAAAACCTACTCCAAATATTTCCCATCATCGTGTGATTTCCCTCAAGATTCAAATTCCAGGAAGAGCACCCTCTTCCCCAGGACAAATTAAGGCGTTATTAGAAGTAGCGAGAGCCTCAGGCAGAAACAACAGTGGGCCTCCTGTTGTCGCTGTCGTCATTAGCAGCAGCTAGTGGTACTTCCAGGTACTGGTCTCCCTGCCTTGCTCTAGGACAAAAGTCTGCCTGAGCTGGTGCTACAGCTGTTTTCTGAGGACTTCTCAGAAGCATATTGCTGCAAAGCATCTTAGCAACCATCTATATAGGCCTGCCAGGTGTCAGATGAGGAAACAGAGAGGTTAAGTGATTTGCCTGAGATTGCACAGTATTGTAATGACCATTATGGAACCCAGTTTTCTGGTCCCAGATCACCGCTTTCTTTATTCTCTCTGGCTGCATCTCCCAACCCATGAAGTTCTTGGAAACTCCAGACACCCCAGGGTTATTGAATGGTTGAGGTTGAAACCTCTTTCCCGTCTCTGAAGTCCAGGTCAGGCGTTACCTTCAGCAGAGTCTTCCATGGAAACATGCTGGTTACAGTTGGGCTTGGGTGGGGCACTGAAGCTGGAAGATGAGGAAGCTGGTAAAAGGTGAAAGCCAGGGGCAGAAGGCTTTGTAAAAGCTCTTCTTGACCTTGGAAGGGCATGCAAGCAATTGAGAGGCATATCATTTCCTTCTTCTCTTACTCTCACCCAGTGCTGGAAAATCAGCTCACAAGGAAGGAGAAGATGGAAGAAGGGTCCCTGAAATGGAGCGTCTACCACCACTATATCCGGGCCAGTGGAGGTATGATCTGCCCGCTGCCATGCCAGGCCCGGAGCTCTCTGACCGGTCTTGTCCCTAAAACTGGGTCAGACTGGAATGTGTGCAGTTATGCAAAGCAGAGAGGCACAGGGGAGTCACGCCAGTCATGGTTTCACAGTTCCAATCTCAGCCACAGTCCATTCTAGTAACTCTACCACTGTAGCTCATGCTGGAAGTTAGGTTTCATGTTGTGTTAAAATGTACCTGGGATTTATTTTAATCAGGTACGGTAAGACATGCAGACATGGAAATTATTGTCACAAAAGGAGAAGTTTATGTTCACAGGTCCCTAGAAACAGGAGACGTGGCTTGCTGTGCAGGCCACTTGGGGAAGCACCAGCTTGGTCAGAAGACCGAGGGAAGGGAGAACATGGCTGGGAGCCTTTATTGGGGTTTTTGTGGGAAGGAGTGGCTAAGGCAGGGTTGGTATGTTGAGTAAGTTTAGGATTATATAGTTTGAATAGGTCTGGGAGAGGACCTCTGGGCTACAGAAGTGGTGCCTAGTTGGCATCTGGCCCTGGGTGAGTTTGATGAGGAGGTGGTTGGGAGTCTGGGCTGTGGGTCGGTTGGTTTATACATCATAGGTGTGTTCACAGGGAGTCATTTGCTGTTTCTAGGAATTAGTCAGTTCCGGGAAGAGCAGTCTCCCCAGGATCAAGGCCCCAACTGCCACAGCATCATGAATGTAGAAAATAAGAAAATATAGTCCATACAGTACTGTTTATTTAAGTGGTATTCAAACTGTAAGTCCTGAGCCACTAGTGGGTTGTGAAATCACTTCAGTGGATTGTAAGCAGCACTGAAAGCATATAGAACAGAATAGAAAATATCTGCGTGCATTTCATACAGTGACACTGGCGAAGCTTTTATCCTGGTATGCATTAAAATACATTTCTCATGGCGATGAGAACTAGAGGTTTCAAAGCTGCTTTATACTAAGTGGTAGACATTACCAAATTCATATAAATACAACTCTACAATGTTATAAACACAAAACCAAGCATGTGATACTGTGCTTTTGAAGTAATTTAAGAGATTTTTGAAAATAACTATGACTTCATGCCAACTTTTTACTTTTGATTGACTCTGGAACCTCACCTGGTGTAAGGTGTATCTTCTTTCTACCTGTCTAGGGAAGGGAGAGGTAGGCTGTGCATATCTATGCACCATCCTTCCCCTTCTACTCTGGGCACCCCGGCAGGGCAGAATGTAGTGCTTAGCCAGAATGGGGAACAGAAAATGTTTGTGAATGCGTGGATGAATCCAGCAACCAATCGATCTGTATTTACAGAGTACTGATTATGGGCCAGGCACTGTGCTATGCTCGGAGGAGAGGGGGTATAAAGGCATATCCTAGCTGGAGAATTACGATATTTGCATTCACCACATAGCAAGAGAGATCTCCGTGGCCAGGCACAGTCTCACATGTCATTAAAAAAGAGGTGGCCCTTGAGTGGAGCTTAAGGAAGGGTTGAATTCAAGAAAAGAAATATGGGCATAAATATGCCTGGCTGGCTCAGTTGGTAGATTATACAACTGTGGATCTCAGTGTTGTAAATTTGAGCTCCACATTGGGTATAGAGATTACTTAGAGAATAAAATATTTAAAAAAAAAAGAAATATGGGCACGAGGCACAGACTGGATAGGTAGTAGGTAGAGTGATGGAGCAGGGGACAAATGCTGAAGGAGGGAATGCACTCTTGGTTTACCCACCCTTGGTTTTTCTGAATCCAAGCTCTACCACTCAGCACTTCTATGACCTTGGGTAAGTTTTTTCCTCTTTTGGATACCCAGTAAATGGAGATATGATAAAGGGAGATAAACTCAAAAATAATGCCTATGTTTAGTACTATGCCCGGGACATAGTACCTAAAGGCAATACCACATAAAAGGTAGCTGTTGTGGGCGCCTGGGTGGCTCAGTCTGTTAAGCATCTGACTTTGGCTCAGGTCATGATCTCAGGGTCCTGGAACCAAGCCCCGCACTGGGGAGTCTGCTTGTCCCTCTGCCGCTCTCCCCACTCATGCACTTGCCCTCTCTCAAATACATAAATCAATAAAATCTTTTAAAAAAAAGATAGATAGCTATTGTTCTTTTGAAGATTGAACCCTCAGGACCTGCATAAGGGGAACTACTCTAGAATACTGCTTTTGTACCAGGCACTAGGTTGGGGGTTTGGCACACATTATTGCCTATCCTCTTCAGGGTGACCCCATGCAGTCATCACCATTTCACAGGTAAAGAAGTGGAATGTCACTGACATTTGGTACTTTGCCCTGGCTAGCATGACCTGTAAGTAGTAGAGTCAGGGTTCAAATCCTGGGCTTTCTAACCTTAGAACCCAGCCCTTTCCAGTCCTCCAAGGCATCCAAGGGAGATCCAAGGGCTTGGGCTGGCTAAGCAGCTTTATCAGCCATCGCCCTTCACCTTCTTGTGGCACCCCTCCTCTCCCTCCACAGGTTATGTGGTCTCTGCCATTGTTTTCTTTCTCATGATGGTGATCATCTTCCTCACGACCTTCAACTTCTGGTGGCTGAGCCATTGGTTGGAGCAGGGCTCAGGGGTAAGTGTCATGGAGGCAGTGGGGTGTGTTTCTGTGGGCTGGTAGGGAGTTGGGCAGCTTCTTATTCCTTGGGCCATATGAGGGTCAGAGTATGGGTTATGGAACTCCATGACAAGCTCAGAGCCTGCCATTGCCAAGTCCACAAATGGAAGAGCACTAGAGAGCACCTCTGAGCGTCAGAACATGGGGGGGGGGGCTCCCTCCTAGCTCTGGGGCCCTGTGCTCACAGAATGAGTGGTCACCAGTGCAGTCTCATCAGGACAAAACCACGAGGTTTCTGCCCCCATTCCTTCAAGAATGCTTTACATTCCACCTTAGTGATTTTGCCTTTGATAGCTGTTTTCCTTCTCACTTTGCTTTATTTAAAATGTGCACCCTTTGTTGGGGGCGGGGAGCCTACATCAAATATAAGCACAGCTGATATTAGTGAAATCAGGGAAAACATATTTTACTCAGTCACTACTGCTGTCAGAGGAAAGAGGTGAGAACCATTCCGATTCGTACACAGGTGACTTCAGCATTTTAAAGGGAGAATGAATGTGGGGGCTCAGTAGATTCAGAGGAGTGAAGTTAACCAAGGGTTGAAGGGTGTGAATGTGATGAGGTCAGCTGTGTCCACTTGCTGGCAGTTATCAAAATTAGGACTCTAATCTTCCACAGAGACTAGGAGACAGAGGCCTTATTCTTCCTGATGGTTACATTTCAAAGGCATGGTTCCCAAGTCCTTGGGAGAGATGCTTTGTGTTGTAGGAGTTTCATATTTGTAGCTCTGAGCACTTTTTAATAAGTGCTCTGAGAAAGGGAGATCGGGGCATGCCCTCGAGTGTTGGCTACAACAACAATCTTGGTGGTAGTTGAGCTCCCTTAGGCAGGCATTTTGATGGGGGGCAGGGGCTGGGGTCCTCCTAGGGACATACCTTGAGCCACTAGAAGCCATACTAAAGTTTGGTTAAGTTTTTAGTGCAGGGGTTTGGATGGAGTTGTTCCGTGTTGAGAAACCTACAGTTCTCAGCCATTATGTGCCTGGTTAATTCATTAATCTTCCCAACCACATTTTGAATTAGGCACTGTCTCTATTTTACAGAAGAAACTGTGCTTAGAGAGGAAAAAGAACCTGCCCTGGGATGTGAAGTCCCCTGCCAGGACTTGAACTTGGTGCTCTGGTTCCAAGCCATGTTTGCCTAGATGTCTACTTGGTTAATTTTTGAGTCACGTATCAGGCAAGATTTGCTCAGGAAAACAGAAGCCACCGGAAGTATTTAGAGCTTCTGCAGATTTAATATAGGAATTAGAGGCTACATAATCATTGGAATGGCTCCAGTGACCTCAGTAGTGGGTAGCACTAAAGTGGCTGATTCTCAGAAGGATACCTGCAAGCCACCAGCCAAACTCCACATTCTACCCACATGCCCACAATTGCCACCAGCGTGTCATAGCTTCTCCTCTTTCAGCTTTGAGATTTCCTGTGCCTGCCTCTCTTTGGCAGAATCTAACCTGAGACCATGCTGGTGGGAGTCTGGGAAACCAAGTTTCCAAGCTCTTCCTTGCATCATGGTAAAGAATGTAGAAGCACCAGGGATGATGCTGGGTGATAATCCAGCATACATTTCTAACACCACGGAGTGAATTTATTAAGCCATTTTCTACCGTGGCAGAAGAAAATAGGCCTCGTTAGAAATCAGGTTGCCTTGGGACAAAGATTCATTGAAAGAGGGTTGAAGGGAAGTCACTCAGGGAGCTGAGTTTAGAACAATCAGACTGGATGGTGCGTGGAAGAAGAGCTGGAGTCGGGAGACAGACTAGTTCGCCTGCTGTTATAGTGGTCCAGGACAGACAGACAATGAGGGCCCAATCCAGGGCAGAGCAGTGAAGAGAAGGGAAAAGCAAAAGCACCAAGCAGGAGGTTTTTCATATAAAGTTTCATCCCATACCAGCTACTGAGGCTAAATGTGGCCTCAGGAAGAAGGATTTTCTCTCCCCATTGAATTTCTCCCTGAATTCAAGTGGTCTGACTCCCCAAAGACAGAAAACTCACTATTTTCCTCTATTCCTACACAATACTTCTGATAGCCAACGTGCAGGTTTTTCCCCAAATGAAGGAGTTCTCTAACTCCGGATACTGTATGTGTGTCCTACAATTCTATTCAGTTCTGACACCACCTGGAGTTAGCGCAGACTCCCCGGGTTAAAGACTGTGCTTCAGATGACAATCACAAGTCTGGACCACCTATACTTCTCACGGATAAGCTATCAGTTGGGGGTTCCCATGACCCCCTTTTGAAGTCTAACCATTTGCTAGAATGGCTCGCAGAACCCAGGGAATACTTTTTCCAGGTTATTAGAAGTGTTATAATAAAGGATACGGGTGAACGGCCGGAGCAGCACTACATAGGGTGAGATCTGGAAAGGCTCTGGGTGCAGGAGCTTCTCTCTGTGGAGTTGGGTGCACAACCCTCCTGGCATGTGGGTGTGTTCATCAACCCAGAAGCTTTCTGAACCCCACACGTTAGGGACTTTTATGGTGGTTTCATCACACAGGCATGATCAATTATTAATTCAACCTCCCACTCCTCTCCCCACACAGAAGATGGGAGGTGGGGTTGAAAATTCCAATCGCCTATTCGTGGTTTGATTTTTCCAGTGGTCAATTCTCCATCCTGAAGCTGCCTCGCCCCCTCCCCCGACCAACCATCTCACTAGCTACACAAAGATACTCTGATTGCTCTGGAGACTCCAAGGGTCTTAGAAGCTCTTATGTCAGGAGCCAGAGTCAAAGGCTGAAGAGTAGAACAAAAGATGCTCCCGGCACCCCTATCACTTCAGAAATTACGGGGATTTTAGGAGCTCTATGGCAGGAACTGGGAACAAGACCAACTATATTTCTTATCAAACCATCCTCTCTGTTCTTTCTTGAAGACCAATAACAGCCTGGAGAGCAATGGAACTACTGCAGACCCAGGCAGCATACTGGACAACCCTCAGCTGCTGTATTACCAACTGGTGTATGGCCTCAGTGTCCTGCTGCTGGTCTGCACGGGTGTCTGCTCCTCGGGGGTCTTCACCAAGATCACCAGGAAAGCATCCACAGCATTGCACAACGAGCTCTTCAACAAGGTCTGGGTCCGGGCATCGGCTGCGGCCACAGGCTGAGGCCTGACCTTGCCCAGTTTTCTTTTTCTTTTTCTTTTCCTTTTTTTCTTTTCTCTTTTTTTTTTTAATTACTAGACTTTATTTTTTTTTGAGTAGTTTTTGATTTAAGAAAAATTGAGTGGAAACTACAGAGTTCTCATAGGTCCCTCACCAATCCCCCAGTTTCTCCTTGTGTTAGTGTGGGATGTTTATTACAATTGATGAGTCAATATCAATACATTTATTACTATTATTATTATGATTATTATCATAATCATCATCCAGATAAGGTTAACTCTTTGTGTTGTACATTCTATGGGTTTGGAAAAATATATACTGACATATATTTGCCATAAAGTGTCATACAGAATAGTTTCACTGCCATAAAAATCCTCTGTGCTCTACCTATTCATCCCCCGCTTCCTCCCAAATCCTGACAACCACTGATCTTTCTTATCGTCTCCATAGTTTTGCCCTTTCCAGAATGTCATCTACTTGCAAGTGCACACTGGGCTGCTCCGTGGGTGGGAGAGGACCACAGAATGAGCTGGGTGCATGGAAGTTCTCCTGCTGTCGGTAGTATGACTATAAAAGCTTAGTGTCCCTGGAGGGTCCACGGTCACACCAATGCTGGCCTCTGTTGGCTGAGCACTGTCGCATATAGAGTTGTCGAATTGTCCCAGTTTCCTTGTGTCTTATAATTATCCCAGGTTCTTTTAGAAGTGGTGCTATTATCCTTATTTTACAGATGAGAAGACTGAAATCCTTGTGTGTTATGGTGAAAATGTGTTATGGTTAAAATATCGAATTGTCTATAGTATCACATTGCCTCCTGGAAACGTCATTGCTCTCCCCCTCACCAGATGTTACTATGCACAGTTTCTGGGGTGGGCATTGGGCTTACAGTGGTGAATGAAGAACGCAGGTATGGTTCAGGCTATCATGGCCTTACAGTCTATTCAGGAAGACCAATGAGAAAACAGGCTTTTGTAATACAATGTGTAAAATTACCCACTGGGTGGGGGCCCATGGGATCCTAAGAACCTAACAGGCACCTAACCTCAGCATGTGGGTGGTATAGGGAAGGATGGGAGTCCAAGAACCCTTCTTGGACTAAGGGACCTCTCTGCTATCATTGAAAGGATGAGTTGAAGCACTTTAGCCAGCTTAAATTAGGAGGTGGAGAGAAGCAGAGCTTTCCTGGGGAACTGAGTGAAGGTTTCCTGGAGGGCAGGTGCTCAGAGGGTGAGAGCAAGGATTTTCACGGGTGTTCTCCGGAGGTGAGGAGGACATCCATCATTCCGTGTAGACTGAATGCAAATTGTGTTGACATTTCAATGTGGGGAGGAGGAGGGGGAGGCATCTCCCCACACCTCAGATAAAGCAGCTGGCTTGGTGGAACCAGAAAACAGGAGAGGAATATTCTACCTGAGGCCAGACATTTTATTACCTTTACTATGGCTTCTAAGGTTCTGACTCTGCACTCCAAGATTCTGGAAAAATCCAGCGCTCAGGTCTCCAAGTGATAATTTTTTTTAAGATGGTATTTATTTATTTGACACAGAGAGAGACAGTGAGACAGGGAATGCAAGCCTGGGGAATGGGAGAGGGAGGAACAGGCTCCCTGCAGAGCAGATCTCAGACCCCTGGGATCATGACCTGAGCCGAAGGCAGATGCTTAACGACTGAGCCACCCAGGCACCCCTCCAAGTGATAATTTTCATTTTAAATTTTTTTCAGGTTTTTTTTATTAGAAAATATGCTTCATATTTAAAATATGTTTCTTTCTGTAGTCCTTTTATGGCTTTATTGTTTTTAAATTTGCCTTTGTAGTTTTAAATAATCACAGTGACGGACAAACCTCTAAGATAATTGGCTCAACTACAAACACAACATACTGCAAAAACATTATTTTGACACTTAGGGGGCAACAGAAACCCTTTCTCCATGTCCTTACCATCTGTTCCTAATCCTGTGGGATGGTGGACTCTCACAGAGACGGCTTAGTCACACTGCAGCTGAACCGTATCTTGTCCCTGTGCACCTCTCTCCCTGCACCACAGCCCCCTGCGCCCCCCGTGAGCGCTCAGAGTCCTGAAGGGGGTGACTGTGATTTCCTGAAGTGACCATGACAGTTTTTGTTACTTTTGCTCATGTATTTCACAAAAGATTCTGGAGAGAAGAGGACAGATAATTTAGAGGCAGAAAACGTGAGGAAGCTTGTCATCTGCCCCTCCCAACCTCACTGCCTCCCCCTCCTACCTCAGAGCCTGAATGTGAACGTGAAGAACACGTGGTCAGCAGCACCCAGGTATTTGCGGTGAGAGCTGCTGTAAGGGACACTTAGTGACTCTAATAATTACTACTTATTAATCACCAAAATGCATTTTCCTCCTCTCCCCCTTCATTCCTTCCTTTGCTTTTGGCCTTAATAGATACGATTCACTTCTACTGATGTATTTTTCTTGTGTTACAGCTTGAGAAATATGTAGGGAAATGAAAGTGGTCAGTGTGTTAGCAACTCAATGCCATGAAGTTTTAAGAAATGCCTTCTGCAGAGAGCATGGTGTGCTGGGGCAGGGGGTCAGGGAGCCCTGGGAGGTCTGGTCATGGTTTTGTTGTTAACTACTTGGGTGACCTTGAGCAGATTGCTGAGAGGTCTCTACTTCTCTGACTTCAGTTTCCTCATCTGTAAAACCAGTACACCAAACTAGATGCTTTTGTTAGAGCCCTTCTTGTATGAAATGTTTGATCTCCAAAGGGCCTCCTGTCTGCTGCTTTTAGAGACCAAGTTAGGACACCACCTTCAAGAAGGAGCGGTCATGCTTAAATTCTACCCAAGACACCAAGTCATATGCAACTGCAGTGGAGTCGCTGCTACTAATCTTTGGTGATCCTGGACAATGGCCCCATCTGTGGAAAATAATCAGAGCTAGTAGTATTAATGGAATGCTAATTGGAGGCAGGAACTGTTCTGAGACTTTCAGTGTATTACTGCTTGCCCGCCTTTCTTTTCTTTCCCCCTCCCTCCTTCCTTCCTTCCTTCCTTCCTTCCTTCCTTCCTTCCTTCCTTCCTTCCTTCCTTCCTTCCTTCCTCTCTCTTTCTTCCTCTTTCTTTCTTTCAATAGCTTTATTGAGATATAATTCACATAATCATAAAATTCGCCCTTTAAATAAAGTTGCACAGTTCAGAGGTTTTTAATCTATTTGCAGAGGTGTACAATCTTCACCACAGCCCTGTGAAGTATTGTTATCATCCCCCTTTTACAAATGAGGACCTTGAGACTCCGAGGGGTTAAGTAACTTAAGCCCAAAGCCACACAGCAGTAGGCGGAGGAGCTGGGGAACCCTGGAACCCAGAAGATTGTGGCGCTCATGCTTTTAACCATTGCTCTACACTGCCTCCCCTGCACACCCCTTCAGCTGGATCCTGCATGGCTTCAGAGCCTAAGGATAACTGACATCTTCCTCAAGTCCCAGAGCAAGGCCAGCAGCTCTCTGTTGATCTGGGTTGCTTTTGTCCTTGCAGGTTTCTTGCTCCCCCATGAGCTTCTTTGACACAACCCCAACAGGCCGGCTCCTGAACTGCTTTGCGGGGGACTTGGATACGCTGGACCAGTTGTTGCCCGTTGTTGCTGAAGAGTTTCTGCTCCTATCTTTGATGGTGGTCGCCATCCTGTTGGCTGTCAGTGTGCTGTCTCCATACATCCTGCTGATGGGAGTCATATTAGTCACTATTTGCCTTTTTTATTATTTGTAAGTGTGTTCTTTTTGCTTGTGAGCTGGGTTTGTGACTTGGGATATGAGCCTGTAATCTACATAGAACTGGGTGGTCCCTGAGGTGGATGGTCCAGGTCACCCCCCCTCATCTTTTTTTTTTTTTAAGATTTTATTTATTTAGTTGAGAGAGAGAAGGAGAGAGCACAAGTGGGGAGAGGGGCAGAGAAAGAGAGAGAATCTCAAGCGGACTCTGTGCTGAGTGCAGAGCCCAACATGGGACTCGATCCCAGGACCCCATGATCATCACCTGAGCTGAAGGCAGATGCTTAACTGACTGAGCCACTCAGGCACCCCAACTCCCTCTCATTCTTGATGCAGGAAGTTTAAGAAGGTCATCAACTTGTTCAAGAGACTGGAGAACTATAGCCGCTCCCCTCTGTTCTCCCACATCCTCACCACTGTGCAGGGCCTGAGCTCCATCCATGTCTATGGGAAAACTGAAGACTTCATCAGCGAGTGAGTCCTGCTGCTGCCGTCTGAGGACGATGGGGCTGTGGGGACGGTGGGAAGCAGGAAGGTAGCAAACTGAGCATCAGGGAACAGCGTCCTCTTCACATTGGTTTATTCCGCTTACTTCTCTGAACCTCCAGGACCTCATCTGTGAGATGATGCTTATAGGAGTAACAAATGTGAGTGATGTGGAAAATGTCTGTAAGCCTTAAAGACCTGTGGACATTGCATACACATATTAACATAATTATTAGCAAGAAGCATTGCTGGGCCAGCACTTCTTGCCTGGCTCTTTTCTTTCATTTCCAAAGAGGTATCGAATTTTAATAAAATACAGGGAACAATTGCTTTCTAAATAACAGGATTTCGTTCACTATTCATACCTATAGATTTGTCTTCTATTTTTTTCAGTTTTTTTTTCAGTTTTATTTTTTTTTAATTTTATTTTTTGATCCAGGATTCATTGTTTATGCACCACACCCGGTGCTCCATGCAATACATGCTCTCCATAACACCCACCACCAGGATCACCCATCTAGATTTGCCTTCTAAATGTTTGTTGAAACCAACAAAAAATCCTGTGATTGCTGCTGAGGCTTCATTGTGTCATACGAACCCACCCATTTGTAAAGATCAGTCACACACGGTCTGCACTTAGCCATGAGCTTCTTATAGTCTGGTGGAAGACAGGAGACACAGACACATATTTTTGTGATAATATGGGGTTGAAAATGACTGATAGCATAGGAGAAAAGCAGATAAAAGCCCCTAAGAGCTCAGGAGGGAAAGAAGTGACCTGCAGCTGGGTGGGGGGTGAGGTGGCGTCTAGCCAGGCTCGAAGCCTGGTAACACCTGGATGTGGGAGGCGGCGTGTGTTCGGTTAGCTGGAATATTGGATGAACCATGGCACCCGTTGTCCCGGCAGCCCTGGGGAGCACTCAAGGACTGTGCAGAGGCTGGGACTGAGGGCATCCTGGAGCGATGCATTCATTCACCTACCAGGTGCTCGGCACCCACTGGGAAGGCAGCAGTGAACAAGACAGGCACAGCCCCGCTCTGAGGGGCATTGATACTGGGAAGGGGGTGCTTCCCTTCACTCACTCATAGATCCTGGTATCTATTCACTCTCATCGGCCCAATCAGGGAATTTACCCCAACTGATGATGAACCAACTTTCAAGGCTGGAAGAGCCTGTGCTGAGAGCGTAAGCTGGTCAGAGCCTACTCCTAGGTCTGCAGTCAGGTCAACTCCATGGCTAAAGAACTCCGTTCTTCAGGGAGGAGGTCCCTGAAGAAAAGTCAGTTTCCTCTGGTGGGAGCGGCGAGCTGGATACTGGAGGAAGCAAGAGTCCATTCCCACGAAACTCTGGGTTAGACAAGCACATGTGGTTTTCCTTTCTTAGGTTTAAGAGGCTGAGTGATATACAGAATAACTACCTGCTGATGTTCCTGTCTTCCTCGAGATGGCTATCACTGAGGCTGGAGCTCATGACCAACCTGCTGGCCTTCGCTGTGGCTTTGTTCGTGGTTTTCGGCATTTCCTCTGCCCCCTATTCCTATAAAGCCATGGCTATCAGCCTCATCCTGCAGGTGAGGGAAGGGCTTTCAGACAGTGGGGGCTCGGCTTGTGGCCCATGGGCAGACCCAGGGGATTCATTTCATGGGACTTTGGTAACATTTTGGATTTGGGCCACTTGTGATCTTATGAGTTATGTGCTTGGTCTTCCAAATCTGCTGCTTTTCTCTGTTTCCCTGTTACCTCTGAACTTTCCATACCTCTGTATTGAAAGCTATTTAATGGAATCTTAAAATATTGGGATTGCATAGAGCCCACAGGAAGTTGAGCCCAACCCTCTTATTGTGCAGATGAGGAAATTGAAGCCCAGAGACGGAAGGTGTTGTCTGAATGGACAGAGCATTAGAAGCAGAGCCAGAGTAAGAACACTGACCTCCTGGTTTGCTGGCTGGTGTCTTTTCATTTTACTGTTAACACCTGGATTCAGCTGTCAGACTTCTCCGAGTTAACTAAGGAAGTGTCCAGTCCTTCCCCTGGAACAGGTCTTCTCAGGCTTTAAAGTGCACAAGACTTGAAGCAGAATGCTTGGCCCCAGCCTCACAGGCTAACTTGGTCTGGGCCCCTCTGCAGCCGACAGGAGGGCCATGTTCCAGAGCACAGCCTCGGGGACTCAGAGTCAAGTCCTGGTTGGGGGAGATCTTGGAATCTAATTTTAAAAACGGGTTCCCTAGGGGATTCTGATGTAGCCATCTGCATACCTTCTGGCAAGAGTTCCGCCATGCCCAGCTCACTAGGGCATGAGAGGGTCCAGCAGCCCGAGGTTCACATCTGCAGGGTCAGTCCTGGGCAAGGGCTAGCCATGGAGGGCTATGAGGCCAGAGGCTGACTCTGTAGTGGCCTCAAGGAACCCTAGATGCACAGATCCAGGGCACCCCTCCCCCAGGGCATACTCATTAGCTGCCTTCTTTGCAGCTGTGTGGCTTTATCTCTAACCAGCTTTGGATCTCAAGTGCCCCAAAGCTGAGACATTCTTTTGGGTCTGCAAAGGGGTTCTGTCTTGCCCCTTGTTGAGCCCCTGCAGCAGGTACATATTTGCATAAATGTACAATCCTGCACACCCACCGGCATGCCTGCGTGTGCAGAGCTTTCTGAGGGCATACAGGCCATGTGCAGGGCTGTGCAGAGCTCACACTTACAGACAGCTGACCAGGGCCATAACATGGATTCCCCAGACACTTGTGCTGAGCCAGGACCCCGCCAGGTGCTTGTGCTTCCTTGCGTTGAATTCTCACCGTATTTCACGAGCTACAGTGAAGTGGTTAAGATTGTATAGTTTAGAATGTGGGTTTGAGCCAGGTTCTGCCCATTATGAGCTGTGCGACTTTGGGGAAGTCTATCTATCTATCTATCTATCTATCTATCTATCTATCTATCTATCTATCTATCATCTATATCTATCCACCTATCTACCTAAATAACATATAATGTATTATTTGCCCCCGGGATACAGGTTTGTGAATCATCAGGCTTACACATTTCACAGCACTCACCGTAGCACAAACCCTCCCCAATGTCCATCACCCATCCACCCTATCCCTACCCTCCCACCCCCCAGTAACCCTCAGTTTGTTTTGTGAGATTAGGAGTCTCTTATGGTTTGTCTCCTTCCCCATCCCATCTTGTTTCATTATTTTTCCCTCCCTACCCCCCACGACCTCCTGCCCTGCTCCTCAAGTTCCTCATATCAGAGAGATCATATGATAATTGTCTTTCTCTGATTGACTTATTTCTCTCAGCATAATATCCTCTAGTTCCATCCACGTCATTGCAAATGGCAAGATTTCGTGTCTTTAGATAGCTGCATAGTATTCCATTGTATATATATACCACCTCTTCTTTATCCATTCATCTGTTGATGGACATCTAGGTTCTTTCCATAGTTTGGCTATTGTGGGCATTGCTGCTATAAACATTCAGGTGCATGTGCCCCTTCGGATACCTGCCTTTGTATCTTTAGGGTAAATACCCAGTAGTGCGATTGCTGGGTCATAGGGTAGCTCTATTTTCAACTTTTAGAGGAACCTCCATACTGTTTTCCAGAGTGGCTGCACCAGCTTGCATTCCCACCAAGAGTGTAGGAGGGTTCTTTGGGGGGAGCCTCTTACCCTCCTTGTGCCTGGGATTCCTCATTTTGTGAAAAAGGGATAATAAAAGTCCTCAGATTATAGATTTGTGAGGAATATGTGTAAGCATGAGGGTTAATGCATGCTAAACACCTAGAATAGTGCTTGGCCCAGAATAAATGCTCAGTAAATGTGAGCTGTTACTGTTCCTGGTTTACAGATAGGAGACCAGAGCTTCGGAGTTCAGTTGTTGACCCCAGTTCCCACAGCTGGTGAGAGACAGGGGTTTGTCTCTAGTGGGTCACACTCATCTTCACTCTCTTCCTCTCTTTCTCTCTCTCTCTCTCTCTCTCTCTCTCTCTCTCTCTCACACACACACACACACACACACACACACACACACACACACACACGCATGTACCAGGGCAGAGTTGCCTCCAAATCTTCCAAAACTCTGGGGACAGGCAACAAAGTGGTGTCATAGGGGACTTGGAGTCACTAAGGCCAGAAATCCCCCCTGGTTGCTGCGTGACATGGGCCAGAGGGGCAAAGATCAGGGCATGGTTGTCATGTGCTGGCACAGGCGAGGGGGGAATGGGGCTCATCTCTCCCAGGCTACACTGTGCACCTGAGACACCTCTCCAAGGTCTCTCCAGCTTGTTCCATCACAGGAAACTGAGGAGGAGCTCTGCTGGAGGACCGACTGCTTCCAAAGGCCCTGGGTTTCCTTTCTCCTCTGTGTCTGCTGCCCTGCTGGAGGGTCTCATCTCTATCCTGGTAGCACCCCTGAGGCCTCTTCCCTTCTCCCCGAGCCCCCTCTTATCCGCTTCCTATGTTCTCACCAGAGTGATCTTCAATTACAGTTTCCTCACGTCTCTCCTTTGTTTAGAGCCCTCAGAAATTCCCTGTCCCCTTATGCCAAACCTAAGCTCTGACCCCTGCCTTCAGGCCCTCAAATCTGGCCCTATGACCCCAACATGCTTCTCTCCTCTGGTCACACCGGTGAGTTGTTGACCTCAGCATGCACTCTCAATGCAATTCTGCCTAAGTTTTGGGGGCCGGGAATCACACCCCATGTTGCTTTGAAACCCTAAGAGGTATAAATAATAGAGATGCTTCTGGCTGCAAGCTAGCAAACCACAGAACCCATTCAAAATGGCCTTGGAAGTCTGGGGACTTGTTATGTGATGTGTCCAGAAGGCTAGAGTAGGGTTTTCTCTGTTCATTTATTCAGTGACCTAGCGTGAATCCATGACCATTTTATCTTTTGGCCCTGGCGTCGACAGCCTGGCTTCATTCTCAGGATTATCTACTCAAGGTCTGAAAATGGCTGCTGCAGCCTCAAGCAACACATCCTTACCCAATAACCAGCAATGGTCAGGGAGGAGAGAACTTTCCTCCTGTGCCCCACTTTAGGAACAAGGAGCAGTTTCCTAGAATACTCCATCTGATTCCTCCTCATGCTTCCTTGGCCAGAATTGTCTCATGGCTCACACCTAAATTCATCATCGAGATGAGGAGTGGAGTTAACAGGATTGTTTGGAGCTAGCCAAGCCTCTCTGGAGCACCAGGCTGCCAGTTACCTGAGCATAACAGAGGATGTGCTAGCAAGGAAGAAAGAAGGCACCGCCTACTGACTAGACCAGCCATGTCTGCTACACTAACTGCAGGAAAGGCAGTCTCCCCCCTCATTTTTCCCCCTTAGTGTCATTTTATGATGGCTTCCACCCCTTCTGAGTTCTAAAGGGCCTTCCGTGCCCTACCCGTACTCTTTGCTCTAGTCTAGCCAAATGGTGTGCAAGACCCTGAATATATCCTGCTATCTACTACGTCCAAAACTTTGTCGCCTCTATAGGGAACCCCCTTCTCCACCCATTTTTAACCTGCTAAATCCCACCTCTCCCTAAAAATGAAACTCCTGTGTCAACTGCTGTTCCAGTCCTTCCCTGTGGCCTTGTCTGGGTGACTGTCATGTGGGCCCTGATGGCGGTCCACACTGCCTCCCATGGTGGACCACATCTCTCTGTGCTGGCATTCTCTGTTGACCCATCTGTCTCCCCACCGGACTGGGAGCTCCTTGAAGGCAGGGCCTGGGCCTGTTGCAGTTTGGGGCACAGATCGTGGCCTGGCACAGGCATAGAGCCCTCAAGGAGCACACTGAATGAATGTATGACGGACTTCTGCCCAGCGCCCTGTGTGCGGCCTTTTGGCCCACGTCTTGGGCCAGGGTGATGGAACGTGTAAAGATTGGGGTCCCCGTCCTAGCTCTGCCTCTAGGTTCCAGGTGATTCTGTTTATGTCGGTTCCTCTTTTGGACCTCAGTGTCCTCATCTGTGGTGCCTTGAATTTCTGAGAGTCCCGGAGACTCCTCTGAGCCTGGGTTTCCTCGAAGGCAAGGCCTGAAACAAGGACTTGGGCGTAGGCAGGTTATTTGGGAGATGATCTTAACAAACAGGATTGAAGGAGCAAGAGAGTGAGGCAGGGAAGGAGGAACTGCATCATGGGCATGCGTCCTTGAGATTGCTGTTCGGGGTCGCCAACCCTCAACTCTACGGGGTAATATAGGAAGGATATAGGATGCTCCCTGGATTGTCCTCCAAAGCTGAGGGATAGGAGCCTTTATCTACTGGCTCCTTTCCCCATTAGTTGAGGGTTGCCCACAGGACTTTAACTCCCTGTGTTTCAGGACTGAAACTGTGCTGGGGGTGAGAGGGCTCCTGTGGTATAGGAAAAGGCTTTGAACAGAAAGCAGAAAGACACAGAGAGGGTACTGGAGGTGTGATGGTGCCAGTGGGGTCTTGCCCAGAACTGCCCATCCCTGCTGCAGCTAACTTCAGAAGTGGGCTCAGGGGGCACCAAGGCACCTGCTCCATTCTTCTAGGGAAATTGTCTTGGTTTGAGACATCGCTCAGGGGAGAATGGCAGCCAGTGGTTTTTAGGAACATTGAAACCCTCCGCACATCCCCGTCAACTTCTTGATCTGATGCATCTCCTTCATTCCAGCTAGCGTCCAACTTCCAGGCCTCTGCCCGGATTGGTTCAGAGACAGAGGCGTACTTCACCGCTGTGGAGAGGATGCGTCAATACATGAAGGTGGGATGCAGGTCTGGGTTTGGTGTGGGGAGCTCTGGAAGGTTTCACATCCATGCCTGGGGCTCCGCTTCCATGGCCTCTGCAAGCTCTAGCACTCCAGGCTCCCTGAGACCTTTTCAAGAGGCAAATGAGGCTCCTGGCCCTTCTTCACCATCTTTGCTGGACCTGTGTACATCATCTCTTAGAAGCCCTTCCTTACCCATTGGCCCATTTTCATCACATCCCTCACAACTTTCCTGGGTGTAGAGAGAATAATCTGCCCTTTTTAGAAATGAGAGATTTGCCCAAGTATAAAAAGAATAATAATGACGATAATAATTAGTATTATTATGGCTTCTATTTGTGTCAGAATAGTTAAGAATATAGATTTTAGAGCCAGGTCAACTGGGTTCAGGTCCAAGCTCTGCTGCTTGAGTTGGCTGTGTAACCTGGGCACAGATCACATTATCTACTTCATTGAGTTATTACAAAGATTGACTAAGATAATATGTAAAGCACTTAGGACAGTGCCTGACCCACAGTAAAGGCTCAATATTTTTATGTATATATTATCTCATGGAATCACAAAACAATTTTTTAAGGTTGATTGAATTATTATCCCCATTTTCCAGAAGAGGAAACTGAGGCTTCACTAGGCTGAGCATCTTGCTTCAGATTACACAGCTGGGGTCTGGCAGAGCCCTTTGAAGCCAGTTCTCCTGACTCTGTTAACAGGAAAAGAATTTGTGAATCATAGAGCTTTCATTTAACACTGAGGGACATTGTGGCGCAGCTACACCTGTGGTGAAGAGCTGTGACTTGCGGTCAGGTGACGATGTGTCTTCTCCATCATTCGGGCCTCAGGACGCACCCAGCTGTGCCTGGTTTGGTTGCGGGCTCGGAGTCAGGCAGCTCCAGTCTTGGTGCTCATCCACTATATGATCTTGAGCAAGTGCTTTAACCTGTTTGAGCCTCCACATCCTTGTGTGTGAAAGGCATCTAAAGTTCTCTACCTCATTGATGAGGACGGAAGGAAGGGAAATCTGCACAAGGTGTCCAAGCCATAAAACATACCCCACAGGGGTCGGCTAGCTCTGCTGCCTTCATCATCGCTGTTTTGGATTCTACTTCTTTAGAGCCCACACAATAAATTAGAAAAAGTTCTCTGCATTAATAACAAAGGGGGCTAGCTCTACGGTTTCTCGCTCTTTTGGGATAAAATTATATGCATGTCAGATGAGTGGGGGTGGGATGTTCCCCTTGGGGCATTCCTCTGAGTGTCCCAGTGTGGGACAGGCTGGGGTGGGTCACACATCCAATAGCTGGAGGCCAGTGGGTCAGCAGGAGATGGGCAGAGATTAATGATATTGATTTCTTTTTTTCTCTTCAAAAATGAGATGTGTGTCCCTGAGTCTCCTTTACACATCGAAGGTACAAGCTGTCCCCCTGGGTGGCCGCAGCATGGAGAAATCACATTCCAGGATTATCACATGAAATACAGGGACAACACACCCATTATCCTCAATGGCATCAACCTGACGATTCATGGCCACGAAGTGGTGGGCATCGTGGGAAGGACAGGCTCTGGTGAGTGAGTGCCCTGGGCATCCCCTGTCCTCCAACTCTGCTGTGTAGGCTGGTAAACAAAACCCCAAGTTCCTGCTATCATGGGATCCCCCTGGAGGAGACACATGTTAAGTGATAAAATCAGGAAACACATAAGCTCATTACAGGTCATGGTGAATATCATGGAGGAAACAAAAAGATGCTGTTAACCAAGGAATGGGGTTGGTGTGTCTCTGAGCGGTGGTGGCCTGGGCCAGAGGCCAGCATTTGAGCTGAGACCCGAAGAATGAACAGGGTACAGCGGAGGCATACTGCAGGCACGGGGCAGTGCAGGGCCAGGAGTGAAATCTGGGTCCTGCTTCTCCTTCCTCCTCACCCTTCCTAGACCTCTTATCAACCTCTTCCTTTGCCCTCTCCTTTTTGACCTCTTCCCACCCCCCGCCCCGCCCGCCTTTCTCTCCTATTATTTTTAGGAGGTCTGGTCCAAGTATCACTCCCTCCCATTTTTGCACTGTTCAAAGACACAGCTCAGGCTTGATTCTTGCCCCACCCTTGTGCCTAGGAGCTGCTTCCTCCAGGTAGCCCTCTAGGAAGGCTAGAGCCTTCCTGGGTCTCCTCCTCCTCAGCCCCCCTGCAGGCCTTTCAGTCCTGTTAGGACAAACACTTCCAGCTGTATTCTTTAGGGTATGCTTCCCTTTCGACTTCTCATCTGCTGTTGGCCTGAGAAGGCTGAAGACTGACATAGAGAAGCTCTTAGTAGATACTGGCCCAATTTAGGTATTTACTGAGTACCTTCCATTTGCCAGGCAAAGGGAACATAAAGGTAAACAGGACACACAGCTACCATCCACGTTGACCTTACCTTTTTAGAGCAGAGGTTGAAAACTCAAATGCTTTCGGGGCCTGACAAGCAACATGCATGGGTGAAGTGGGTCTGGCACGGGATGCAAGGAGGGTGGGGCGGGCAGTGTGTTGAACTGGAAAGCACTGTTCTCAAGGAAGCAGCTGCACTCAGCTCCAGCTGCATGTTATGTGGGAGGGTGAAGGACCAGTGTTGCCAGTTCGAGGTTTTAAGAAAAGCATACTATTTGGATTTTTATGGATAGGGGATTTGGATTTTTTTTAATGTTTTTTTTTTAAAGATTATATTTATTTATTTCACAGAGGGAGAGAGATCACAAGGAGGCAGAGGCAGGCAGAGAGAGAAGGGGAAGCAGGCTCCCTGCTGAGCAGAGAGCCCGATGTGGGCCTCGATCCCAGGACCCTGAGATCATGACCTGAGCCGAAAGCAGAGGCTTTAACCCACTGAGCCACCCAGGCGCCCGGGGATTTGGATTTTTAAAATGCTGGCGAAGAACTTAAAAAATAATAGTAGCACTGTATGTGTGAAACAGAATATATAAATGGCTGGATTTAATCCAGGGGCTCCATTTGTGCCCTTTGGTCTAGGCTGTGAGAAAGCCGTTCGTGGTTTGGGGCACCTCTTGGAGCAGATACTCTAGTCCTCTTCTGTGCTCTCAGGGCTCCGAGGAGGGACTACAGAGGGGGCAGGTCAGGTGCGACTGCAGGTGTGGCCTGCCCTGCCTCTAGTACAGATCCGGAAACGGAGGTCCTGCTTGTTTCTTGCCCGACAGGGAAGTCCTCCTTGGGGGTGGCTCTCTTCCGCCTGGTGGAGCCTGCAGCAGGCCGGATTCTCATCGATGGCGTGGACATCTGCAGTATCAGCCTGGAGGAGCTGCGGTCCAAGTTTTCAGTTGTCCCTCAAGATCCTGTCCTGCTTTCAGGAACCATCAGGTGAGTGCTGGCTCATAGGCCAGCCCGGTACCGAGGCCAGGCTCCTGGGAGGGGTGGCAGGACCGGGATGCCAGGGCTTGACCGCCTCTGGTTAGCTGGTGGCCAGAGCCTCAGTCTGGGGGCCTCTGATCTCTCCTTGTCACACTGGGCCACTCACTGGGACTTGGAGTGTCCTCGAAGATTGAATGAAGCTCTGATATACACAAGAGCACTTTGTAAACCGTAAAGTGCCGAATGAAAGCAAGGCGTAATTTTTATTTTTTTAAAAAACCTGATGGGATTCGTCAGATTTCAGTTCACCATTAAGCATTTGCACTGTGCCTACTATACTCTTTGGTATCTAGATGTGGTTTATTTTCTTCTCTCCACCCACTGGGTAGCCGAGCTGATGGGGGCATTTTAAGCTGGGAGGGAGCACTTCTTCACGGGGTGCACATTCCAGGCAGGGTAGAAGTGAGAAATATTACCCAGGCAGTTCAGTCAGCAAACTGGGACTATATCCAGATTCGTGCTCCTACTTAACAGTGCACATTAGCTGTGTGGCAACACCAAGGCATGGAGATTGAGGAAGCCTAAAGCATTGAAAATGAGGTTAGATTCCTTGTCTCTGAGACTCTTTCGGTATAATTCCCTTTTATTTATATTCCTTCTTTTCCTTGTTGGGTCTATGTGGCTCCAAAGCCCGTGCTCATTGTGCCACTACCAGCCTGGCTTCCCAAATAAATTAATTCTCTGAAAGAGACAAGAGGAATCCCCCAACAATCAGACTTTTCAAGACTCTTGTGAAGAAATGGTTGTAGTTAATGACCAAAACCAGGGACCTGATAAATCATAATTTTCGTATCAAACACATGTAGTGAGAAAAGTTGAATGTGTTAAAGATGGGGAAAAAGACCCAGGATTTTATCCAAGGCTTCAGAGGTATATCACCTTTTGTAGGGAAAGAATTCAGAGCTTAAGAATGTAATTCCTGGTAGAAGAGGTTCCTGTAAATCCCACGCCTGCACCAACTAAATGGGAGGCTCATACCAGCTATAGACCAACATATAAGACGGCATATTGACATATTCTGTGGTGTTGACCCTGAGTGCTTTTAAAAAAGATTAAATTGTATTTAGGACACCCTGTTTAAGGAAATAACAGCAATTTATACACATAGACACACACACAATCCCAAGTGGCTTAAGCTAAAAATGCCCTCTCTGGCTTGTGATGCTGGGAGGGCCAAGACTGATTCAGGGTCTCACTGTCCCTCAAGTCTGCTTTGGTTTCATTCCTAGCCTTCAGTGAAGGCCCCGGGGACTTTACATGTCCCACTCCCCAAGCAAGATGGTTGCAGCCATCTACTTATGCCTGAGTCATTTGCTCTACCCCTGGAATTGGTGGTAGAGGACCCCATGGGCTTGAGGGCTGGGGGGGGGAGGTGGTCTCCAAATAAAACTTGGGGGACACAGCCAGCAGAAGGAATGGGTACTGGGAAGGCACAAGAAATGACTGTTCATGGTAATTCCATGGGTTTCTCTACACCCAGTAAAACAGTTATAGCCATTCTTGGTCATCTACCATGCATGGAACAGGCAGTTCGATGGTTACATGTAGTTATGGAACACTTCTCTTCCTTTTCTGTGGCAGATTCAACCTAGATCCCTTTGATCACTACACGGATGAGCAGATCTGGGATGTCTTGGAGAGGACATTTCTGAGCATAACAGTAAGTAGCTCCAAGACCTGTCTTAACCTGCCTCTTCAACAGTGGTGCCTGCTGGTCCTTGGGGCTCATTTAACATGATATTCAGATGCTACCACTTTGGGGCATGGATTAAATAATCTCATGGAGATGAGATGATTTTGGATTCCTAAGTCAAGTCTGATGGCACTCAGACACCAACAGTGAGCCAGGCACATTCTAGGCTCAGGGGATGCAGCAAAAGCAAGGTAGGTGAGGTGTTTGCCCTCCTGGTATTTGCATTCAGTGGGAGATACAGACAACAGATAGACACACAAGATGCTTTCAGATAGAGGAAGTGCTGTTAAGGTGGTAATGAGACCAACGATACTTCATTTGGGGAGCAGCTCCTTTACATGAAGTGGCCAAGGAAGGCCTCTTTAAAGATGGGACATTGGAGCTGAGACCCAATATTGAGGAAGCAGTAGGGCACAGATATTTGAGAGAACATTCTAGGCATAGGAACCAACATATGCAAAGACCCTGAGACCAAAGTGAGAGGGACACAGGTAAGGAAGAGAAAGACCAGTGGCTAGAGTATAGAGAGGCGAGGAGTGTTACAGAGTGCTTCAGGGGAGATCTGGTGGGAGTCAGGTTAGGTCTTACCCCGCGGTGGCCTACACTCCCCCATGCCTACGTAGTCTACATCTCATTTTCCTGAATATTACAGATCTCAAAGTTACCCCAAGGACTGCAAGCAGAAGTGGTGGAAAGTGGCAGAAACTTCTCTGTGGGGGAGCGGCAGCTGCTCTGCCTTGCGCGAGCACTCCTTCGCAATTCTAAGGTGAGATCACGGAATGGCCATGGGAGGTCACGAGTGACGCCTGGCTTGGGAAACCACCCTGGCCGTTTCTCCCTCTCTCTCCATAGGGTAGTGGGTGCTGTGCTGCACATCCTTCCCACAAATACCCAAAGGGCTTCCTCATGTCACTGATTGACATTCTGTACATACCTGGTGTGGGAGAGGCATGTAGGTGGGGACTCAGCCTGGGCTCTCTCAAACCCTGACACTGCAGCAAAGCTGAAATGATCCAGCACTGGAACCAAATCATGATGCACTTTCCTTACAAAAAGTTGAAAGTTTAGAAACTTCTTAATTTAACAGTTGCCTATTGCATATTCTTTCTAAAACTTGGGTGTAGGACATTCTCTTTATTAGAGTTGGAAATCAGATGAAACCTCTTTTGGGCAAAAATTTTTTTTTTTTTTTTTTTTTTTTTTTTTTAGTTTTAGTTTTAGGTGTAGAATTTAGTGATTTATCACTTACAATACCCAGGGCTCATCACAACAAGCGCCCTCCTTAATATCCATCACTCACTGAACCCCTCCCCTGCCCCTCTCCCCTCCAACAACCCTCCCTTTTTTCTCTATAGTTGAGTCTCTTTACTGGTTTGCCTCTCTTCCCTTCTCCCCATTTTCATCTGTTTTGTTCCTTAAATTTCTTATATGAGTGAAATCATATGTTTTTTGTCTTTCTCTGGTGGATTTTGCTTAGCATAATACACTCTAGTTCCATCCATGCATTGCAAATGGCAAGATTTCATTTTCATGGCTAGTATTCCATTGTGTGTGTGTGTGTGTGTGTGTGTGTGTGTGTACCACATCTTATTTATCCATTCATCTATCAATGGACATTTGGGCTCTTTCTATAATTTGGCTATTGTTGATAATACTGCTACAAACGTTGGGGTGCATGTATCCATTTGAACCAGTATTTTCGTATCCTTTGGGTAAATACCTAGTAGTACAATTGCTGGATACATATGGTAGTCCTATTTTTAACTTTTTGAGGCACCTCTGTACTGTTTTCCACATTGGCTGCACCAGTTTGCACTCTTATCAACTGTGTTTATCAACTCTTTCTCTGCATCCTCACCAACACCTGCTGTTTCTTGTGTTATTGATTTTAGCCATTCTGGCAGGTATGAGGTGATATCTCCTTGTAGTTTTGATTTACATTTCCTGATGATGAGAGATATTGAGCATCTTTTCATGCATCTGTTAGCCAACTGAATGTCTTCTTTGGAAAAACATCTGTTTATGTCTTCTGCCCATTTTTAAACTGGATTATTAGTTTTTTGGATGTTGAGTTTGATAAGTCCTTTATTTTTCTTGGATACTAGCCCTTTACCAGATATGTTATTTGCAAATCTCTCCTTCCATTCCATAGGTTGCCTTTTACTTTTGTTCATTGTTTCCTTCACTATGCAGAAGCTTTTTATCTTGATGAAGTCCCAATAATTTATTTTTGCTTCTATGTCCCTTGCATCAGACAGTGCTTTTTGAAGCTTTCCAAATATTGTGCCAGTAATTTTAGATATTTGACTACCTGACCTAGTAGGGAGAAAACTTTCTTAAGTGAGGTCACACACACATACTCATGTGTACATATACCTCCTCCACGCTCACACATGTATACATATGTGCATGCAGGTGCTCACATGCACTCACTGCAAACACCATGGTTAATTGATGATCAATGCAAAAACTGTTGATACAGACTGTCAGAGCTCTGGGAAAACAGCAGGCAGAGCCCAGTGGGGTCGGAAGCTGGGGAGAAGGTTTCACAGGAAGAGTATACCCCTCTCTAGCAGAGATGAAAGACAGGATTTGCAATATGCATGTAGCACTTTCTCAACCACTCAGGTCCTTATTTTACAATGACTAGACCACTGGTCCCAAAGTTGCTTTCTCCATTGTTTCCCAAATTTGAGTCATCACATTATGATTTTTGTCCTATCTGTGCACCAATCTCTCCTTTGGCTTACTTGTGATGCCCTCTTTTTAAAAACAGTCTCATTCTAAACAGTAACATTTGTGCAATCATATTTCTGTGTTAGTCATATTTTTCTAACGCATATTGTTAATAAGATAAAATAAAAATGTTAAAAATAAAGTTTATCCATATTCCAGCCATGCCATCTCACGTGCCATCCAAGTGTGTGTGCATGCCCCACTTGGGAACATTGGTCTATGCTAATTCAGGCAAATCAGAAGGGAGTTCATAAAGCAAGAAGTTGCCACTGAGATATTTTCATTTTATTTTCATTTTTTTTTAAAGATTTTATTTATTTGACAGAGAGAGACACAGTGAGAGAGGGAACACAAGCATGGGGAGTGGGAGAGGGAGAAGCAGGCTTCCTGCTGAGCAGGGAGCCGGATGGAGGGCTCAATCCCAGGACCCTAAGATCATGACCCAAGCCAAAGGCAGACACTTAACCAACTGAGTCACCCAGGTGCCCTGGGATATTTTCATTTTCAAGAATTTAATTCTCTAGACACACACACACACACACACACACACACACACACACACACACACGGTCTTGGTTGAGACCTAATATTCTCTAACATAATGGACAACTAGAGCTCAAAGTGGGTTTTGAACTCAATCTATATCTCTCCCCTTCCAGCTAAGGGACTCAGTGGATTACTGGTAGACCCAGGACTAGATCTCAGGGCCCAAGCAAGCTGCCCTCACCCTGTTTTGTATTCACCAGATCATCCTTATTGATGAAGCCACAGCGTCCATTGACATGGAAACCGATACCTTGATCCAGCACACAATCCGTGAAGCCTTCCAGGGCTGCACAGTGCTGGTCATTGCACACCGCATCACCACTGTGCTCAGCTGTGATCGCATCCTGGTCATGAGCAATGGGAAGGTGAGAGCCACGTCCCTGGGGCCAGTGGGAGGACATGTGCTCAAGCCAGCATCCCGGAGGCCTTTGGATCCTTCAAGGTTAAGCTCAGTGATATCCCTCCCTTTCTCCATCTCCCAGGTTGTAGAATTTGACAGGCCCGAGGTCCTGCAGCAGAAGCCCAAGTCTGTGTTTGCTGCCCTGCTGGCAACAGCCAATTCTTCACTGAGTTAAAGAGAACCGGTAACTGCGTGGGGGCTGATGGTAGAGCCAAGTGCCGCCGTGAGGCCTGCAGTCTACGACCTTCTTGTGTAGAGATGGCTACTTCTCCTGAAAGCAGGGCTGAAATGTGCTCAGGGGTGCTGGCAATGGGATGGAAAAGAAGACTGGGGGAGCAAAACCTGGAATAGGCCCCTCTGTAGCTCCCCAGATCTGGGAACCCCTGCACCATTTGAGACCACGTAGTCAAATCACCATGTGCCTCTTTTTAGCTGACATGTTGAGTAATTTCATAGTAATGTGAAAGCTTATTATAGTTTTACAAGTATTGCAAATGCTGTATTGATTTTGTAAAAAAAATAAAAGTAAGAAAAATTCACATTCTGTGTTCTTTCCTGTTAGCTAGTACTCATTCAGGGAGGAGAGAGTCCCTCATACGATTTCTGGAAAAGGGGCTTCATTGGTTAATGGAATGGAAACGTCCAGAAAAATTCTAGGTTGGGGGCCAATATCTAAAAGACATCTGTGTTGTGAACTCTGCTGCTTCTCTCAGTTCTACTTTCCCTTTAGGGCCTCCCTCTTTGGCCTCCTCTCTCCTCATAGAGGTAGCGAGGCGGCCAGCAGCTCTAGGCTCATGTCCGGCCAGATCAGCTGCCCTGGGTCTTTCCCCAAATGATCCTAGCAAAAGTTCCATGGGTAAATTTTACTGGGTTGACTTGGGTCGTGTGCTCGTCCCTGAACCAATCACATGCTAGGCTGTTGGAATACAGTGACTAGCCAGGCCCAAGTCCCATGCCCACACCTGGACTTAGGGATGGGGTCAGCTGTCCTGAATCACATGGGCTCAGAATGGAGGGGGTTATTTCTCCAAAATAAAATTGGGAGGGTCTTACTACATGAAGGAGAAATGGACACAGACACTGGGCAGGCCCAAAATAGTAGCTGTCTACCATGTTTATTTACTGATTAGAGCATAAATGGATGGAATAAAGAGTTAGTTTGTAACATGTGCAAACTGGAAATAAGGTTACTGGTCTCGCCACTCTTCCAAGTGGTTATAGATGTGTACATAGAAAAAGGTAATTATTTTCACTTTACCACCAGGGAGAACTCATTGTTGGGTGCAAAATAGGTTTCAAGGTATTTTCTTTTTGTTTTCAGATTACAGTGTCTGGTCTTGCCATAAGAAAAATCAATTCAGTAAACAAATATTTCTTGCTCTGTTTCTTGTACTGGGGTAGGTGCTGGGAGTGTAATGATGTCCCTTTCCTCATGGAGTTTGGGATCTTATGAGAATGAGTAAACAGTGAACAAGTAAGTAGATGGTTCCAGAACTGAGTGGCGGGAGGCCAGGACAGGGTGCAGCAGATGAAGACGTTAGAGCTTGTTTCCAGGTAGAAGCAAGGTTGTGGTTTACTGACCTGAAACCTGAACAAATATTTGTTGGTGCAAGAGAGAATGTTCCAGGCAGACAGAATAGCAAACAAATCCCCTCGGGAAAGAACTCTGACGGGCTGATCCTTGGACCAAACAGAGGGAAAAGCTCGAGTTCCAGAGTTAGCAAGACACCTTCTGTTCCTTCTTTAGGGGACCCCTTGCTTCTCTTCCCAAGGCCTTTCCCTAAGTGAGTGTCTTTTCTCTCTTAAAAACAAAATCTTGCTGTTTGCAACGACGTGGATGGAACTGGAGGGTATTATGCTGAGAGAAATAAGTCAATCAGAGAAAGACAATTATCATGTGATCTCTCTGATATGAGGAACTTGAGGGGCAGGGTGGGGGGTAGGGAGGGAAAAATAATGAAACAAGATGGGATGGAAAGGAGACAAACCATAGGAGACTCCTAATCTCACAAAACAAACTGAGGGTTACTGGGGGTGGGAGGGCAGGGATAGGGAGGATGGGTTATGGACATTGGGGAGGGTTTGTGTTATGGTGAGTGCTGTGAAAGGTATAAGCCTGATGATTCACAGACCTGTACCTCTGGGGCAAATAATAATGATAATAATGATAATGATAATGATAATAATAATAATAATAATAATAATAATAAATCCCTTTGTTCAGTTTATCCCTTTCTCCTGGGCCCTTGCCTTTTTCTCCCTAGGCCCTGAAGAGTGCCAGGAACCCCTTCTGCTCCCACCCCGTCCCAATCCTGGGGTCACAGAGCTGCTTATCTGCAAGTTGAAAGTGACTCTACTTGCCCTGCCCTGCCCCCTCCCAGAGCTGCTGTGGGACAACTGGGTGCATCGCCCGTGAGAAGGAGCTTCACCAACAGGGCCGCTTAGCCACAATGCTTGCCCCAAGCCTCCCTTCCCAAGGCCAGCAGTAGCAGCCGTATTTTCTTTGAGTTGGTCAGCAGAGGGCAGGCTCTCCCCAAAAATGAGGGGCGAGCCTGCTTTCTGATCTCGATCCACTGAGAATCCCCCAGGGGAGGCGAGGACCCCTGAGGTAGAGCACAGAAGACAGGGCCCTTCTCCACCTTCCCTCGAAGCAGCCTCTCCTGCTGGAATCATTAGAATTACCCAAGGAATCCTTAAAACACTCATGTCCACTCCTTGAAGTTCTGATGTATTGGTTTAAGGTGGAGACTGAGCCTTGGGATTTTTAAAGCTTTAGGTGAATCTAATGTGAAGCAAAACTTGAGAACCACTGGATCCAAGCAGCAATAAAACAGAACTTTTTGAAAAATTATACATATAATTTAACAATATTGGTAATGTTTTTTAAGCTGAGTGGTTAAGTATATGACTTTGTTTTCTTTAAATAATTCTTGAATATGTATTTTTGGTCATCTGAACTATTTTGTAATAACATTTTAGAAATTAATATTTGATATCTTGAAAACAATGCAAAAATAGCTGTAATGAGTGAACGTAGAACTTGGTTCTACTTCCTTATATTTATGTAATGGCTTGTGTTATGTGTATTCTCAATTACATCCTGGTGGGGAGGAGATCAGAGTATTTTTGGTGCCCAGGTTTTTTTTTTTAATTTTGGTCCTTAATTAAATTAATTAATTAACTAATTAATTGATTCGTTGTTGTTGTTTTAATTTTTTAAATTCCAGTTTGTTACCATACGGTGTAATATTAGTTTCAGGTGTAGAGTGAAATGATTCATCTCTTCCATACGTCACCTGGTGCTCATGAGGACGAGCGCCCTCCTTCATCCCCATCACTTACCACCCCCACCCCCTCCCACCTCTCCTCTGGTAACCATCAGTTTGTTCTCTAGAGTTAAGAGGTGCTCAGGGGTTTAAAGGCCCTAACTTATCCTCTGGTCTAGCCTTCTCCTAGCTAGCCTTCCTCCTGGGCAAATGCAGTGCACGACTTCTACCCAAGCTGTGTGACCACAGCGACGTCATCCGCAGGCGGACACATGGATGAAAGGCGGCAATCGTGCACTGGCCCTGGCCCAGCCCTGCATCATCCCTGGCTCCGGACTCTCCATTTGGAGAGAAATGCTGCTAAATGGAGGCTGTTCATAGCACAGCCACCAGGGAACCAGGATCATGCTTCATTTTCCTAAAGGGCTTCCTCTAGAAGTCACTCCAAAGGTCAGCCCAGGCCCTGAAGGCACAGATGTTCAGGTCATTGGAAAAGTCCCACTAGGGAGTAGCTGGTTCGGGGCAGGGAACTCCCAATGGCTGGACGCCTTCTCTGACAGCAATCCTGGGTGTGGGGTGAGGTGGCATAGGCGGTACCTGCAGGCTCGGAGCGTTCCTCCAAGGCTGAGTGCTGGCAGGGATTCTGCATGTGCGGGAAATTGGATTGGATAACTTCTATGGGGTATACGATGCTGGGACGCAATTATAAACATAAAATTGCCTCATGGCAGGGGCTCTCAAACTTGAGTGAGCACCAGCATCGCTTGGAGGGCTGAAACAGAGCTTGCTGGGTCCCACCTCCATACTTTCTGTTTGAGTGGGTCTGGGGCTTAAGAATTTGCTTTTTTCACAAGTTTCCAGATGTTGCTGATGCTGCTGATCAGGGACCACACTCTGAGAACGCGAAGGTTAGCCAAGATTATTCTATCCTATGTGATCTACACAGGAGGGTTTTGTGTTTTTTTTTTAAGATTTTATTTTATTTTATTTATTTATTTATCTATCTGAGAAAGAGAGAGCACAAGCAGGATGAGTGGCAGGCAGAGGGAGAAGCAGGCTTCCCGTGGAGCAGGGAGCCCGATACAGGGCTTGACCCCAGGACCCTGGGATCATGACCTGAGCCAAAGGCAGATGCTTAACAGACTGAGCCACCCAGGCATCCCAAAACAAGAGGGTTTTTAAACCCTCACTTTAATGTGTCCCTCAAAGTTTGTGTATTTTCAGGGCAGTTTTATTTTCATGACCTCTTTTGGTTCAGACCCCCTGAGCATTTCAGTAGGCAATACAGACTCTCCTTTCCTGCATCACATTGACCTGGGAGAACCCAGTACTTTTCTTTACTTTCTTTGTACTTGTAGATGACTTCAGCGAAGCTTTGGGCCGAAAGAGGAGTTTCTATCCCAGTAACTCAAGAGCTTCCAGTTGAATGTCAGGCCCCATCTTCTAAAGGAGTCTCTCCATGTGTCCCTCAGACTCCAGGGTCCCCCATGCCGACATCCTCTGGGGTCTCCCTGACCCGCCTCCCAGTTCCTGGACACGTGTTATGCAGAGAAGTTCGGTTCTTGATTTTCATGCCTTTTCCTGCCAGACAAGTCACGAGGATGTCATAGTCTACCCCAGGCGACGTAACAAAGGACTTCTGTAAACAAAACCAGTTTCCGCCCTATGGTACACTATGGTGCCAGCTGTTTAGATAGTAAAATTTCACCCCAATAGCCTAAATGTCCCCTATTGTCTTCCCCCTTGACTCATTTAAATAACCCTCTGGAATTCAACTGAATCAGAGTTAGAAACAACTTCAGACATGGTTAGTCTGGATTGGATGTTCCCTACCCTGTGGTCCACGGACCCTTGAGCTAGATTCAGAGGACCCATGAATTTGGGTAAGGAAAAATTGTGTCTCTATTTTTAGTATTTCCACTGCTTATGAATGAGGCAACAAACGATAATAGTACTATTATTATTAACTGTGCCTTTATCACCAACGGAATCATAGATATTCTCAAATCTTATTTCAACTGTTTCAAGTATCTGGAAATACCATGTACATCACTGCTTTGAGTGATAGTAGTTATTAGACCTACTGCTAGATCATTTTATTTAACACATCAACATGCATAGTATAATATCCAACTTTGGTTTTTTGATAATCATGTTTCATTATGATTGGTTTTCTTCTCAGTCCTATGCCCTTTATTTTATATGTTAGAAACACTATTCTGAGAATGCACTAGAATGCCAAAGAGATCTATGGCACAAAAGGGGTTAACAACCCTGCTTTAATTCAGTTCTTGATTTTATGGAGGGATACTGAGTTCCAGAAAGAGAAGTTTCCTTGGCTACCCTACTGGCTTTTAACAGCCTGGCTTGAAATTCGAATCTAACTCAGGAAGGAAAGACATTGAGAAAGAGGGACAGGCAGACAGCAAGGGCTGGGATAAAGGCATTGCCCCAGGAGCATGGTCAGGCATGGTCTGCTCAGGGCAGGCCCCTTTGCGGAAATTCTAGTTCTGATGCCTGGCCTGCCCTTACCCAGTTCTGGCCACCGTTGCGACAACTGTGAACCATTTCTCATTACAGCAAAGAGAAGCACAGTTTTCTGTTTTAACAATGATAGTTCTTGCCAAATGCTTGGTTCCATGTGCTTTGCATTATGAGCGGCATTCTAGCAAAAATTGTACTGATCCAGAAGCTTCTGTTCCAATATGAGGGCCTCCGTTCCACTCAGCACTCATTGAAACGCTCCCCACCTCTTCTCCCACACCCATCCATATACCTCACGATTCTGGCGTTGTGCCTGGTTCATGACTTAGAGCTTACAGAGCACTTCCAAGGACAGCATTTCCCACTTACGCTTGCTGTAAGATTGTGCGCCGTCTGTTAGAGATGGCTGAGAGTTTTCACTCTGGGCTCCTTAAGTGAGAGGAAAGAATAAAGATGTATTACAAGATCTTCACAACTTGGGAGCACCTGGGTGTCTCAGTCGGTTAAGCGTCTGCCTTCGGCTCAGGTCACGATCCCAGGGTCCTGGGGCCAAGCTCCACATCCATCAGGCTCCTTGCTCAACGGGGAGTCTGCTTCTCCTTCTCTCTCTGCCTGCTGCTCTCCCTGCTTGTCCTCTCTCCACCCCCTCCCCAGTCCAATGAATAAATGAATTCTTAAAAAAAGATCTTTACAACTAAGCCATTTAAAGAAAAAATAAAGCTGTTCACAATAAGCCAAGTTGTCCTGGTCCTGAGAAGGGACGGCCACCTTTCCTGGGGGGGGGGGGCTTTTGTGAGCCAAGGGACTCGTTCAGGGCTTTAAGCTCTGAGTGTTGAAGCCAAGGCCAGAACTCACGCTTTCTGCCCAAGAACATGTTTTGTCCTTTATTAGAGAGCTTGTTCTCTAATTGTTGCCGGCATGTGTTTCTGCTGCACTAACCTATGTTTGTTTTAAGAGCCCATTCAAATTCCAAACTACTTTCCAAATTCATTTGATATCAACTTGGTTTGCTCTTCCTTCTGTGAATCCTTCCTTAGTTCATAAGGCAAACACACAAACATGAAAAACCCAATCCCCTTCCTTTAGCAAATACTTCGTGTACTTCCACTGGACGAATTTCAATAGTGACCCAGAAGGTAGGATGCTTATTTCTCCCAAGATCCTGCTAATTTAAAGAAAAATTATTATTTGCAAATAATAGCTACCATGTATTGAGTGTATACAATGTTTAAGATACTATGTTAAGCAGGGGCACCTGGGTGGCTCAGTGGGTTAAAGCCTCTGCCTTTGGCTCAGGTCGTGATCTCAGGGTCCTGGGATCGAGCCCCACACCGGGCTCTCTGCTCGGTGAGGAGCCTGCTTCCTCCTCTCTTTGCCTACTTGTAATCTCACTCTCTCTATCAAATAAATAAACACAGCATGTCTTAAAAAAAAAAGATACTGTGTAAAGCACTTCCCTTATGTTATCTAATTCTCAATTAACTTCCAATGCTTTGAAGTTAGTGTTCTCATTTTGTATTTGGGAAAATTGAAATTTAGAGGTTTGAGCTCAGATCTGATTCCAGAGTTTCTCTTCTTAACCACTATATGCTACTGACTCTGCAATGCCACACACCGATTTCTGTATACATATTCAGAAATATATACATACACACACATATATTTTTTTTTAAAGTTATTTACAGGGGCACCTGGGTGGCTCAGTCACTTAAGTGTCTGCCTTCGCTCAGGTCATGGTTTCAGGATCCTGGGATCAAGCCCCACATTGGGCCCCTCGCTCAGCAGGATTCTGCTTCTCCCTCTCCCTTTGTCCCTCCTCCTTCCCCTGCTCTCTCTTTCTCAAAGAAATAAAAGCTTTTAAAAAGAAGTTATTTACAGAAATGTTTTTGAGATTGATTGAGCTCATGTCTTTTATGGCTTATTGACAATATGCCAGTAAAGGATGGGATAGGGAGAATTTGAGACAGACTTGTTTTGGAATAACGACCTCACTGAACTGCAGAGCTGGGGAAATGATCAAGAGGAGAGCTCTTGAAACCTTCCACCCAGTACCACCATTGGGGCTTGGGAGTGCAGACTCCTGATACATGCATATATATTTATTCACAAATGATGTATGGCATATGGACATATACCACCGTCCCATCATATCCATACAGAAAAATATCATTTTTGTAAGGATGAGGAATAGAAAGATTTCTTTTTGTTTTTCAAGATTTTATTTATTTATTTGAGATACAGAGAGAGAGAGAGCACAGAGAAGCAGATTCCCTGCTGAGCAGAGGGCCTAACTCTGGGTTTGATCCCTGGACCCTGAGATCATGACCTGAGCCAAAGGCAGACACTCAACTCACTGAGCCACCCAGGAGCCCCTAGAAAGGATTTCTAATATTTTCTGTCTGTACTCCAGTGGGTTCTCTTGCCCCCCTCAGCCCTGGGGATGTCTGTGCCCTGCTCAGATCTCAGGGTCCTGGCCTCCCGTGGGTGTCCACGCTGTCTGGGACAGGAGTGTGTCTGCTCGTTTCTTCAGGCCCCCCTTTGGCAGAGACTGCCCAACCCTCCTCCATCATTTCACTCCAGAATCGGTGGCCTGTCAGCCCAAACAATCGTCTTTATGTAGTACCAAAATACTGCGTGTCTTGGTAGAGATCCATCTCTGCCAGACCTTTGACGAAGTTGGGGGAAAAACGGCTCATCGATCTGCTATAAACTTGACAGCATCCAAATCTGTTTGGAAATTGTGAAGGCGAGTCTGGGCTGTGTTTCGGAGACCTCCCGGAGTGAGGGTGAAGATCAAGTGATTAGAGGGAGAAGAACTTCATGATACACAAAGGACTCTACGAACATGTAGTGATATTAGTAGGGATTTGCATTTATGGAGGAAGGAATGGGGGCAAACAAAAGGGGACACAGACCTGATAAGCACAGCTGCAGGCCAACTTTTCCCTGAGGCCAGAGAGCCTTCCTCCTTGTATCTTTTTCTACCGGGCAATTTTGTACAGACCCTCCCCACTTCCCACCTCCCTTTTGGGCAGGAAGCGAAGTACCACGTTGTGGTGGCGGCTGCCTCTCTGGGGACCCGCATCCCCAGGAAGTGCAGGAGCCAGAAACAGCCAGCAGGGGGAGGGATTGACCAGGATAAGAGTAGGAAGAGGCTTCGGGCAGGCTTGAAATATTACAGTAAAATGTGCTATAAAAACCAGGAGAGTTAGGTGGGGAAGGTCTTCTAAGGGGTCCAAATAATTCTTAAAAATGAATCCATGTTTGTCACCCCTGAATTTAGAGATTTGCTTGCTCACAACCATTCCCTGGACACTATGGAATTCTTCAGACGACTCTGAGCAAGGCCCTATGGCCAGGCACTTGAAGGATCTCAAGACATTGGAAAAGTCCCGCCCTCTGGAGTTTGCAAAGCCTGGAGTGAGGTAAATGGGAAATTTTATATGTAAGGATTGGCTCTCAGTGCCAGCCCCTGACTTAACTTTCATTTAATTCAAGAAAAAAAAAGAGCTCAGATTACCTTTTCTTTTTGGGTAAATGAGATTTTCTCTATTTTGAAGATTGGATACCCCCCTAACCCCAACACACACATCTCATCCCCTGACCTCAGAGTCGCTTTACCTTTGCAGGAGCTTGGAGGGCGAGGTCCTTGACTGGGAGTCCGGAGACTTGGCTACTGGTCTCAGCCGTGCCCCAAGCTAGACATGGCGGGCCTCGGATTCCTTACGCTCCTCACTTGTAGAATGGGGGCTGGTGGGGGCATTTTCTCCTTTCCTTATACAAAGCTGCAGTGTGACAGGCTAGGAAGTGGGGGCTGTGTGAGCACACTTCATGAACTTGGGCTGTCACTGAAGGAGTGGGATGGGACAGGCCCTTTAACGTGGCAGAGGGAATGTTGGTCCCCCAGAGTTCCCTCCACAGGCGTGGTGGGAGCGACAGTTAAACGGGGCAGTTGGAGAGGAGGGCTCCAGGCAGGTCGGACAGGGAAGCTAAATCTGAGGTCCGTGGACGGAAGAAGACTCAGGCTAACAGGCAGCAGGCAACACCCGCTGAGCCCCATGACTTTGGACCCTTCCTCCTCATCCTCTCCTCCTCAGGACCAGGACGCTAGCATTTCCTGTCCAGGTAGAGCTTCTCTCTGTAGCAACCAGCCCCCCCCTCCCCCCGCCCCCGTGCCCTTGTCTGTCTTCCCCAGGACAGGCTGTGGTGGGTGACACCACATCAAGTGTGGCTGCCCACGTGGGAGTCAGCAGGGGCCCGAGGCCTCCCAGAGCAGCAGGGAGGCTTGGGGCACTTCCATTCTTGGAACCCACTGGTGTGTACAAGAAAAAGTAGAAATGCCAAGCCGGGATATCCAAATCTGTGACATACAAAAGCCTAGATAGAATAAATGAAGTCTTCAACGCACACATAGACGTGCTGTCCTGTTCACAATTTAATCACAGGATTTATTTAAAAACAGAAAACAAAAAACAAAAAACTTAAATTCACAGTGCACTCCCGCGTGGTTCACACAGGTCTAAGATGGGAGTCCTCATTTTCCTTCCGTCTTGTCAGAATATCTCTGTAACTGAATGGGTGACCTCATTTGGAAACATCATCACAGGCCACTTTGTGGGACCCTCTAGAAATGAGAGGCCTTGGGCAAAGCCCCACCCCCGTTCCTGCTCCCTAGTCTTAGCATCCTTTCACCTGTTGGAGCTTCCTTCTGCCTTCTCTCCACCTCCTGCCTCGCTCTCCCACAGCAGCCCCTTATCCCGGGTCTGGCTGCCCACTTGGGTGCTGGGGACAGCTGCACAGAGCTTCTCCTCTGAGCTGGAGGTTAGCCAGGGCCTCGAGGAAGGGACTATGGGAGTTGGGGAGAGGACATGAGACCAGCGGATGTTGGTAATTTGGGTGGCTTGAAATTAAGAATGGATTTATCAAAAAATCAATCTGGGAAGGAGTTTATCATTAACAGTGTATCTGCATTTGACTGATGCAGGGGAGTCCTAAGGAAGGACTTCCATCACGGGCATAAAGGAAAACTGAGGATCCAGTTCTCAAACAAAGAATTGCTAGTTGTTAATTTTCTGGGTTAGAGAGGCAGAAATGGAACATAATTAAGCAAAGTAAGTAGATGTAGAAAATATTTCTTCTTGAAACGCCCTTTAGATATCTTTTGTCCTTCCTCTTTGGAGAGCAAGGATAGAGAAAAATGAATCTACTATAAGGAAAACAGCAGCACAAAGGTGAGGATAAATACTGAGTCCCCCAGAGCCCCAGAGATGGGGAGACGAGAAGGAGTGGTGGGGATTGTGGCAAGCTAAAGCATGTATGCCCTGCCAGAAGAGGGGTGCTTCTGCTCAGTGTCAGGGGATCATAGCCTCGTGGGCATGCAGAGCTCTTGATTTTTTGTCACAAGCCAGAGGTCTTTTTTCCTTTAATATGATATCTCCTAATTCAAATTCAGAAAAATTTAAAAACTGTACAGGCCAAATAAAATGGACCTGTAAGTTGTAGGTGGTCCATCGTCCACTGGTTTGTGTCCACTGCTCTAAACAGAGACCTTCCTGCTTCTCCCTTGTCAGGTGCATTGAGGTCAGGTTAGGAATGCCCTGCCAGAAAGCAGAGGGATGCATCAGGGACCTTCTCCCATCCCTCGCCAGCCCTCAGATGCTCTGAGTGGGAAAAAGCTGCCAGGAACAGAGTCATGATGGCTGCAGGGGCCCTGGCCCGGTCCCGTCTTCACACCTCTCAGGTCCCATCACAGGCCCCCCCACGCCCAGCCCCTGGCTGCCAGCAAGCAGATTTGCCGCTCCAGGCAGCTCCTCACTCCTGGCAGAGGATGCCACGACAGACGGGGATAGAGACGTTAGCCAAAGCAGACTTCCTGATTTAAAAAGTCTCATTTTCCCCCCAGGGCTGCCAAATTTAGCAAGGTGCCATTCCTGCTGCAACGCTTCCAAGCCGTCTTAGGTAATCATAACTCTGCATTCCCTGTGGAGTGCTCAAGGAAATTACCTCCCAGCACCAGTTTTCTATGCACTCTGATTACCTGAACGTGGCCAGAGAGGCCTGGTCTCCTGTTTGGCATCTTGGAATCCAGACCCCTTTAAGATGAGCTGATGACAGCTTGCTGCCAGGATTGCTTGCCATTAGGAAAGTGAGAAAAATTATCGAGGTCATAGTAGCGGTTCTCCATGGATGGTGTAGTCCACTCTCCTAGGAAGAGGAAATCCAGATCCTAGAGACTGGGGCCATGTCGTTTGGACAGGAGAGAAATTACAGATGGGTTGCTGGGGGTGAGCGGAGGGACACGGTGTCTGTCCTCACACGTCTGAGGGCCCGTAAGGAGGGATAAAAGTAGCCTGCATGGCACCTGAGCACGGAGTGACTTGTGCAGGAAAATCACGTTCAGGTCCACAGAAAGAAAACAATTCGTTCCCTTTAGGGCTATTTCTTAAAAAAAAAAAAAAAAAGGTTTAACTTTTTATTTTGAAGTGATTTTAAATTACGTAAAAGTAACAACAATAATGCTAAGAAATTTTAACTGTCCTTTACTCCGGATTGCAAATTAACATTTTGCCACATTTGCTTTAACATTCTCTTTCTGCACATAATTATTATTTTTCTGACACATTTGAGACTAAATTGCAGACATTTTACTCCATTATCTCTAAATACTTTAGTATATAGTTCCTAAGAATAAGGACACTCTTATATAGCCATAATTATCACAATTATTAATGGTCAAATTGTACAATTATCAACATCAGAAAATTTTGCTGACATAATACTATTATATACCCTACAGTCCATACTCAAGTTTCCCCAATTGTCCCAAAATAACATCCTTAATTTTTTTTTTTCCTGGTCCAGGATCCAATGCAGGATTGGATATTGCTTTTAGCTGTCCAGTATCTTTAGTTGCTGTTAATCTGGACCATTTCCCTGCCTTTCCTTGTCTTTCGTAGTACAAACAATTTTAAAGACCACAGGCCAGTGGTTTTGTGGAATGTTCCTTTGGGTTTGTCTGATACTTCCTCATGACTAGAGTCAGGCTATTGGTTTGTTTGCTGAAATACCCACGAGGGCCGTCTTGAGAAGTGACTGGGGTCTGTTGTCACAGCTTGCTGAATCATGATCTGGTTGGCTAGAAGGAAATTCCCCCTTGAGACACTGAGCTTTCCATGGCTGATGTCCTCTTGAATTCTTTTAATTCTTGGATTCTGTGATTCTCTCTCCCACAAATAATTTCAGTTGGGTTTCAGAACTTGTAGTGACCTCTTTCTTTTTTATCGGCTACTCTGCCTTCTACCTCCACTCTGTTCAGACTGACCTCCGTGCAGCCCTCAGGGCACTGCAGGCCAGGGAAGTGGCCCAGAGGCAGTGGGAAGCCACAGCCTGCTGGTCAGGGACCACGGCTTAGCTGTTTATGCCCATGTTGTGACAGTAACAGGGAGGAGAAGAATGTAGTAGAAAGACTCTGCATACAAAGCTGTGCCCATGTCCAGATTTCCCTCCTCCTGTTTCTCTGGCCAGGGCTGGATTGCATTTATACAAGGAGCCAAGCACCCATCCAAGGATGAGAAGCCAATTTCTTTACTTTTCTCAGTTGGAGCATCCCTAAGCATCCCCCTTTATTGTCATCCTGCAGCAAATCTGGAAAAGCTGAGGGACCGTGGGGCTGTGCGTGATGCTTTGGGTAGAGGAAGCTGTGAAGGGCTTTCTGATAAACAGCCAAACGGAAGTCTTGTGGGAAGGCTCTTGCGGTAGGGATGGGGGACTTGTGCCCAGGGTTTAGTCTTGCCACAGGGTAGCCTTAAGAGCCTCACTGTGCGGGCACCATATCCAGTCTCAGCTGAATGCCTCACTTGGGCTTTCTTTCAAACTCTCCTTCTCACCTCTCTTCCCTTTTGCAGCCACCCAACTCTAGTGTCACTTCCTTCCCATAAAAGGTTCTCCCTGACCCCACCCTCCTCCCACACCATACTGCTCTCTCCTTCCTCAGAACCTGGGTAGCACAGGTGGTCTGCATTACTCAGTGACACTGAGCATAGACAACCTGGTCCGAGGGTTTCCATTCTTAAATATATGGTTAAATGTTACAACATCATAGGGCAATCCCTGCATAACTTCCAGATCTCATTCCTTTGCCTCCTGGAGGTAACCACCATCTTGAAATTGGTACATATTTTCTTACACATTTTTAAAAAGTAAACTATTTTTATAAGGATAGTTTTTGGTTACAGAAAAGTTGTGAAAACAGTACAAAAGGGTTATTGCATCTTACTATTAACATCTTATGTATGTGTTAAGATTAGTGAATACATCAATATTGACTAATAACCATACTTCATTTAGCTTTCCTTAGTTTTTACCTAATGTCCCTTTTTTATTCCAGGATCCTATCCAGAATATAGTCATGATGTTTCCTTAGGCTCTTCTTGGATGTGACAATTTCTCAGATTTCCCTTGTTTTTTGATGACCTTGAAAGTTTTAAGTAGTACTAGTCTGGTGTTTTGTAGAATGTCCCTCAAGGGACTTGTCCGTTATTTTTCCTATGATTAGACTGGAATTATGGGTTTTGGGGAGGAGACCACAGAAGTAAAGTGCCCTCCTCATCCCATCATATCTAGAACATGTTATCACCATGGCTTTTCACTGTTGATGTTGATCCTGATCACTGTTGAGGTAGTATTTGTCAGGTTTGTTCACTGTCAAGTCATTCCTTTTTTTTTCCTTTTCCATATTGTACAATTTATACATACACATACATATTATATGGAACGTACAATTCAGTTAACATACACTATATTATTAGTTGCAGGGTAGAATTTAGTGATTCATCAGTTGCGTACAACACCCAGTACTCATTACATCAAATGCCCTCCTTAATGCCCATCACCCAGTTACCACACCCCCATCCACCTCCCCTCCAGTAACACTCAGTTTGTTTCCTACAGTTAAGTCTCTAATAGTTTGCATCCCTCTCTGTTTTCATCTTATTTCTTTTTTCCTTCCCTTCCCCCATGTTCATCTGTTTTGTTTCTTAAATTTCACATATGAGTGAAATCATATGGTATTTGTCTTTCTCTGACTGATTTATTTTGCTTAGCATAATGCCCTCTAGTTCCATGGATTATTTTTCTAGATTCAAATTCAGTGTTGACATTAGTGAGTATGATTGAAAAGAGGCTAGCTGAGGTAGGGGAGAATTTGTGAGGACAATGAAAGGGAGCACACAAGCTTTGTGGCTGCTCTGTGTGGGACTCCTTGAATAGGCAAAATTGGTTCTAAGCATTTAAATACCTAAGGAGGATAATTGCTGGCTATGTTAGTAAAATAATCTTGAACATGATCAGGTAATGCCAAATTGCTTTATAAATTAAACAATATGTTTTCCTATCAGCAGGGTTTAAGAGCTGCTGTGATCCATACATATGCCAAGACTTACAATTTTCAGACTTAAATATTATCTATCTGAAGAACGAGAAATAGTTCTTATTGTGATAGTGGCTTTAATGCACACTTCCCTGATACACAGAGATAGAGCATTTTTGTGTTGTTTATTTGGCTCATCTATGAATTGCCTGTTTATATCTTTTGCCCATTTCTATAATTTGTCCTTTTGTTATTGATATATAGAGCATTCGTGTAACTTTTGCATACTAATTCTTTGTATTTAAGTGAATCACATTTATGCCAGCATGTTGCTTCACTTTTTAATATTTAAACAATATTTTAAAAATTTTGATCTTTAAAAAAATTATGTCTTTTGACTAACATGACTTATTACTAAAAAAAACAACACACATGACTTGTTACTGTTGATGTTGACCTTGGTCCCCTGGTTTGAAGTAGTATTTGTCAGGTTTCTCTACTGTAAAGTTATTCTTTTCTTCCCTTTTTCTTACTGTACTATACTCTTGGAAACACCGTATTCTAGTTGATAAAGTTGCTGCTCACAGAGTTGACAATTCTGATACTGTTAGCATGGTAGTTCTTTTTCCATCCTGTTACTTACAATCTATTTGTGTCTTTATACTTAAAATCCATCTCTTATGGGCACTATATCATTGCGTCTTGCTTTTACATCCAGTCTGACAATCTCTAATTTTTAGCTGAAGTGTTTACTCCATTTATATTTAATGTAATTATTGATGTAGTTGGGTTTAAGTCTATCAGCTCGGTATTTGTCTTCCACTTATTCCTCTGTTTTTTATGTTTCAGTTTTTCCTTGCCTATCAAGGGTTGGCATTGAGATGTCAGTTATATGTCAATAAAACTATTTGGGGTTAATCCACTATTTTATGACCTATTTTATCTCTTTGATTGAATTCTTAGCTTTAAGTCCTTGTTTTCTTTCTGTGTCTCCCCCTCCTCCCCACCCAGGGCTAACACTATGCTGTGATTTACATTTTCAGGTGTGTTATTGTGTGCTTATTTTTCAGTCTGTTTAGGGAAATAGATAACTAAGTAGGAAAGTTTTCCCAGAAAAGAAAATGTATGAATTCAGCCTTGAAGTCTTAACAGGAAGTGGTCAAGTGAAGGGAAGGATGTTACATTGTTCCAGGTTGTAACAGTGGTAAGTCCAAAGACCAAGTGTCAGAAATAATTGGCAATTTGTTCAGGCGTGTGGCATTGCTGGAGTGCAGTATTAGGTGGTGCAAATGGAGGGTGACCTGTGGAGTACAGCACAGGTTGACAAGAAGTTTAGGGAGGTACTATTTGAATTAGGAATCTAGAGCTGGATCCTTGGTATTCATGTCATTAATATTCATTGAATGATAGAAGAGATTTTGAGAATTATTGCCTATAAAACATTTGTCCCCTCCAGTTCTTTATAATGCTTGTTTCCATTTTAGGGGATTTGTCTTCTCGAAGTGAAGACATTTTAATTTTCAAATTCAATTGTAAGTAATAATATATTATTCTAGAGAAGTACTTCTTATAATATATGCAAGGGGTTTTCCAGGGTAATGGGAAAAAAGTGAGCATGTCAGTTCTCTGTATCTGGCCTACTCCAGATGAGATAGTGCCACTCACTTTATATATACTTTGCTTTTCTCCCAGCTTTATTGAGATATAATTGATGTATGATACACATAAATGTGTATGACATGAAGATTTGATAGACTTTATTGTGAAATGACTACCGCAGTAACGTTAGTTTAAGATTCCCTCTCTTAGCAACTTTCAAGTATGTAACACAGTATTGTTAACTATAATCACCATGCTGTATATTTGATCCCCAGAATTTACTCATAACTAGAAGTTTTTACTTAACACTGACCAACATGTCTCCATTTCCTCCACCACCCAACCCCTGGCAACCACTGTTCTACTCTCTGTTACTATGAGTTTAGCTTTTTTAGATTCTAAATATAAGTGTTTGTTTTTGTCTGACTTCCTTCACTCAGTGTAATTCCCTCCAGGTCCATCTTTGTTGTCCCAAATGGCAAAATGTCATTCTTTCTCAAGGCTGAATAATATTCCATTATATATGTATATCATGTCTTCTTAATCCTTTCATCCATTAATGGGCACCTGGGTTGTTTCCATATCTTAACTATTGTAAATGATGCTGCAATGGGTGTGAAGGTGCAGGTATCTTTTCAAGATCCTAATTTCATTTCCTTTGGATATATGCCCAGAATTGGGATTGCTGAATCCTATGGCAGTTTTATTGTAAATTTTTTGAGGAGTTTGTATACTGTTTTCTATAGTGGCTGTGCCGATTTACATGCTCACCAACAGTGCACAAGAATTCCCTTTTCTCTATGTCTTTGTCAACACCTTGTTATCTCTTGTCTTTTTGATGATAGCCATTCTAACAGGTATGCAGTGATAGCTCCTTGTGGTTTTGACTTCCATTTTCCTGATGATTAGTGATGTTGAGTGCCTTTTCAAATACTTGTCGGTCATTTGTATGTCTTCTTTGGAAAAATATCTATTCAGTTTCTCTGCTCATTTTTTAAATCAGATTTTTTGGTCTTATTTTGCTTTTGAGTTGTAGGAGTTCTTTATATTTTTTGGATATTTACCCTTTATGAGACATGATTTGCAAATATTTTTTTCCCATTCTGTAGGTTGACTTTTCATTTTGTTGGTTTTTTTTTTCTCTTGTTGTGCAGAAGACTTTTAGCTCAATGTAGTTCTACCTAATTATTTTTGCTTTTTATTTTGCTGTGCTTCTGATGTCATATCAAGAGATTATTGCCAAGACAAGAAGCTTTTCCTTCTGTTTACTTCTAGGAGTTTATGGTTTTACTTCTTACGTTTAATTCTTTAATCCATTTCAAGTTAATTTTTCTGAGTGGTGTTAAGATAGGCATCCAATTTTATTCATCTGCATGTGATTATTCAGTTTTCCCAAAACCATTTATTAAAGAAAATATCTTTTCCCATAGAGTATTCTTGGATCCTTTGACAAATATTAGTTGACTATATATGCAAGTATATATGTATACATATATGTTTATTTGTGGGCTCTCAGTTTTGTTCTATTGGTTTATGTGTTTATTTTTATGCCAGCATCATTGATTACTATAGGTTGGAATTATAGTTTGAAACCAGGAAGTGTCATGCCTCCAGCTCTGTTCTTCTTTCTTCTTTGGCTATTCAGGGTCTTTTGTGATTTCATACAAATTTTAGAATTGTTTTTTCTATTTTTGTGGGAAAATGTCATTGGAATTTTTATGGGGATTGTGTCAAATCTATAGATAACTGGTGTGGTATGGATGCTTTAATATTATTAACTTTGACCCAGGAACACAAGATAGCTTTCCATTTGTGTCTTCAGTTTCTTCCCTCAAAGTGTTGTACTTTTCAGTGTACAGATCTTTCACTTCCTTCATTAAGTTTCGCCATGAGTATTTTATTGTTTTTGGTGTTGTTGTAAATGAGATTGTTTTCTTTATTTCTTTTCATATATTTTGCTTTAGTGTATAGAAATACAACTGATTTTTGTTTGTTGATATCATATATTGCAACTTTACTGAATTTGTTGATTAGTTTTAACAGTTTTTTTTTTTAGTAGTCTTTTGGATTTTCTATGTATAATGTCATCTGCAAACAAAGACCATTTTATACCTTTCCAATTTGGATACCCTTTATTTCCTTTTCTTACCTAAGTGCTATGGCTAGGACTTCCAGTACTATGTTGATTAAAAATGCTAAGCGTTAACATAATTGTCTTCTTCCTGATCTTAGATGAAAAATTTTCAAACTTTGCCATTTAGTAAGATGTTAGGTATAAGCTTGTCATATATGGCCTTTGTTATGTGGAGGTATATTCTTTCTATGCCTGCTTTGTTGTGAGTTTTTATCATGAACAGATGTTGTATTTTATCAAGAATTTTTCTGCATCTATTAAGATGTATCTTAATGTATTAGATGAATTGTTTTTTGTATCTATTTAGATGATCATATGACTTACATCTTTCATTCTATTAATGTGATGTATCATATTTATTTATTTGCATGTGTTGAACCATTTTTTCTTCCCAGGGATAAATTCCACTTGATCATGGTGTATGATTTTTTAATGTGTTGCTGAATTCAGTTTGCTAATATTTTTGAGAATATTTGCATCTCTATATTCATCAGGGTATTGGCCTATAGTTTTCTTTTCTTGTAATGTCCTTATCTGGCATTAGTATCAGGGTAATTCTTGTCTTATAAAATGAGTTTTGGGGTAATACCTCCTATTCAATTTTCTGGAGGAGTTTGAGAAGATTTGGCATTAATTCTTCTTTAAATGTTTGATAGAATTCACTAGGGAAACCATCTAGTCTTAGATTTTCTTTTGGGGGGATAGTATGGATCACCGGTTCAATCTCCTTATTATATTGGTCTGTTCAGATTTTCTATTTCTTCATTATTCAGTCTTGGTAAGCTGTATGTTTCTAGGAGTTTATCGTTATCCAATCTGTCAGTGTATAGTTGTTCTGGTAGTCTCTTATGATCATTTGTATCACTGTGGTATCAGTTGTAATGTCTATTTTTTTCTAATTTTATTTATGAGTCTTCTCTTTTTCCCTGTAGTTTAGCTAAAGGTCTGTCAATTTTGCTTATCCTTTCAAAAAACCAGTTTTTAGTTTCATTAATCTTTCTATTGTTTTTTCTGGCCTCTAGTTTATTTATTTCTGCCCTGATCTTTGTTATTTATTTCTACTAACTTTGGGCTTAGTTTGTTCTTCATTTTTTGGTTCATTGAAGTGTAGAGTTAGGTTACTTATTTGAAGCCTTCATTTTTCTTAATGTAGACATTTATCACTATAAATTTCCATTTGGGGGCTACTTTTGCTACATCCCACAAGTTTTTGGTATATTGTGTTTCTACTTTGTTTCAAGATATTTTTTTCATTTTCTTTTTGATTTCTTCTTTGACTCATTGGTTGGTCAGAAATGTGTTGTCTAATTTCCACATATTTGTTAACTCTCCAGCTTTTTTTTTGTTATTGATTTCATTTCATACCATCGTGATCAGAAAAGATACTTGGTATGATTTCAATCTTCTTAAATTTGCTAAGACTTGTTTTGTGACCCATCATTATCTATCCAGGAGAATTTTCCATGTGTTCCTAAGAAGAATGTGCATTTGAGTGTTGTTGGAAGGAATGTTCTATATATGTTTGTTAGGTCCACTTGAACTAAAGTGTAGTTCAAGTCCAGTGTTTCTTTGTTGATGTTCTGTCTGGATGACCTAGTTAATGTTGAAAGTGGTGAAAATGGAGTATTAAAGTATCATTGAACCCTACATCTAAAACTAATTATGTACTATATATTGGTATATATATATATATCTATCTATATCNTAAAGTATCATTGAACCCTACATCTAAAACTAATTATGTACTATATATTGGTATATATATATCTATCTATATCTATCTATCTATCTATCTATCTATCTATCTATCTCACTCTTTTTTTATTCTTTCTTTGTTCTCCTCTTAGTGGATAATCTCAAAGTTCTTGTTTTCTAACTCATAGATTCTTTCTGTTGTTGATACTATTATACTTTTCATTTTATTCATTGTACTCTTCACTTCCAGAATTTCTTTTTGGTTCTTTTAATAATTTCTGTCTCTTTGTTAAACTTCTCATTTTGATCATGTATTGTTTTCCCAATTTATCTGAATTGTCTTTCTGTATTTTCTTGTAACTCATTGAGTTTCCTTAAAGTAAGTAGATGTTTTTACTTCTTTATTGGGTTAATTGTGATCTCCATATTTTTGGGAAGATTATTATTGTCCCTTGGTGGTGTCATGTTTCCTTAATTTTTCATGCTCCTTGAAGTTTTATATTTCTGTCTTCACATTTGAAATATCAGTTACCTCGTCCAATCTTTACTAACTGCCTCTGGTAGAGAAATACCTTCCATGATCCTTGCTGGGAGTCTAGGGCTTTCTCAGACCTTCTGTGGATATTCCTGGTCCATAGTTCTAGCTCTTCCTTGCTCTTCTTAAGCCAATATGCTTTTTCTCAATCCTAAAAAGCACCAGGCTGGGTGCTGACAGCCTCCCTTTTGTTTTTCCAAGATTGATGCTGCACCTCAAGTTTGTGGTCTCTCCCTAGCCTATAGATTTGGTGTGGTTTGGTTTTCTGTGCATACTCACTAGCTGTCTGTCAAGTCTGCCTCTCACTGCTGCCATTGGCAGCATGCTCAGGGAGCTGGCCACAGGATGGGTATGTGTGTAGATGAAGCATGTGGAATGCTAGGGGTACCTGTGAACCAGTTGGAGGCATGTGTAAATGAGGTATCCTCAATAACTCAAGAGCAGATTTCCTGATGTAGTCTGTGATGCAGTTAGTAGGATCCATGTTCCTTTAATGCGTTCCAAGAGTCCTATGTGCCTCTCTTGAAGCCTCTTCTTTCCCTTGTCATGCAGCTCAGAATTTAGTCCTCTAGATGTGGTGAAAGAAAAATAGGCTTCTTTGTCAGCCTCCTATATAGCTGGTTGCCAGCTCTGGAAGCAATTTCTCATTTTCTTCTATGAGAGAAATCATGGACTGAGAAGATCTCTTTTTGCCCTAAGCTATGATGCCATGATGCTTATCTGTCATTAAACCTTGATGGGAGTTGCTTTATTTGATGTTTCTAGCCATGAAAACTTCCTGAGAAAATTCATGTGAATGGGACCCTCATGTGTATAATATAATAGGCTTCTGGTGGTAAGTGACAGGAACCAACTCAAGATAATTTGGGTAAAAAGGGAGAATTAATCTCTAGCATATAGGGACAGAGATGTTATGGAACCCTAGGGGAAAAGATAGAGCTGGGGTTTCATTCAGGAAAGGACTGAAACCAGGAATAGGCAGACCTTCAAGGATTATTCTCTATTCATTAGGTTTAGGTGATTGGTGAATGGGCGGTTGGTTTATGGACTGGACAGGCACTCCAAAAAGTGTTCTCTCCACATAGATTGTTGGTTTTCCTTAGGGAAGTGGTCCCAGAAGTGAAGGGGGGATGTGGGCTTGTCCAGATGTGCCTGGTCCTGAGTGGTAGTCTCATTGGAGGTCTCTAGCCCTTGGGTATGGGGCAATGTGGATGCACAAGAAAGAAAGAAAAAGAGGTGTGTATGACAAACTTCACTTTGTGTGAAGCAAATTTGTGCAACAGAAAACACACCTTCCTAGAGCTCTTTTGTTGGTCTGGAATTCAGGGTTGGTCATAGACTAGCTCCCAATAGGCAATCCACAATAGGTTTTCTGATCCCAGTCAATCCAAAATGGGAAAGAAGAAGCAGTGAATGTCCTGGCTAATAAGGAAACCTCGGAGTGGAGTCGAGGGTTGTGGCAGGGTGTTTTGTCACACCTCACTCTCCCTCCCCCACCTGACCCATAAATGTAGAAAGCCAATTGGTGAAATTGTCTAAGGGTTTGGAGCAAGGATGCTGATCTGGGTAGAGTATGGGTGGAGTAATGCCTGATCCCATTTCAGAGTGTCCTCATTTCTCAGTGACCTTCCTCATCATTCTGCTACAGAGTGAAAGTGTCCCTAGGCCAATAGCCCGGGACTCCAGGCCGCCATCAGGATGGTGGGTGAAGGCCCCTACCTTATCTCAGATCTGGATCGGCGAGGCCAGCGGAGAACATTTATAGAAAGATATGACTCCAGCCTAAAGACCATGATCCCGGTGAGACCCTATGCAAGGTAAGCCAGGAGGACGCTTGGATGGAGGGCCAGGGTAGAACCTCCAGAATTAATTTCTAGCCCATCAGGAGAGTAGGCACTGGCCCTGCTCCCTATGCTGCTGCTCTATATGCTTGTCTTTTTGTCTTCCATCCAACCATCCATTCAACCCTCCATCCATCCATTTATTAACCACTTCTTTACTCTTATTATCCTTTGGTGAGAGGGAGACAATACCCAGTGTTTAAGGAGAGCTTTCATTGTGCCAGAATCTGTCCAAGTACTTTACAAACATGGTTTCATTCACTCTTCATAACTACCATGGAGGTACGATTATCTTTATCAGATGGGTGGAGAAGTGAGGCACAGAGAAGTTAAGTAACTTGCCTAAAGTTCACCAGTTAGCTTTTCCTCTGTAACACACAAACTTTCTGTTAACACTTAGAAGCCTAAAATAATTGCCATTTAGTTAGCATACAATTTTATGGTTGGGTCAGCAACTTGGGCTGGGCTCACTTGGGTGATTCATATGGTCTTGAATAGGCTTACTTATAAATCTGCTGGTCACCTGAATATTTATAGCACCAATGTCCAGAATAGCCAAACTATGGAAAGAACCTAGATGTCCATCAACAGATGAATGGATAAAGAAGATGTGGTATATATATACAATGGAATACTATGCAGCCAGCAAAAGAAACGAAATCTTGCCGTTTGCAATGACGTGGATGGAACTAGAGGGTATTGTGCTGAGTGAAATAAGTCAATCAGAGAAAGACAGTTATCATATGATCTCTCTGATATGAGGAACTTCAGGGGCAGGGCAGGAGATCGTGGGGGGTAGGGAGGGAAAAATAATGAAACAAGATGGGATGGGGAAGGAGACAAACCAATCTCACTAAGAGACTCCTAATCTCACAAAACAAACTGAGGGTTACTGGGGGGTGGGAGGGTAGGGATAGGGTGGATGGGTTATGGACATTGGGGAGGGTTTGTGCTATGGTGAGTGCTGTGAAAGGTGTAAGCCTGATGATTCACAGACCTGTACCCCTGGGGCAAATAATAAAAAAAAATTATTTAAAAAAAATTTAAAAAAATCTGCTGGTCAGCAAAGTGGCTGCTGACTGGGACAATGTGGAGAAGTGGGCCATATGGACTATCAATCCCCATCAGGGAATCCTGGGCTTGATCACTTAGTATTAGAGTAGACTACCAAAAGGATGAGTTGAACCATATAAGATTTCTTGAGATTCAGGCTCAGAACTGGCACACCATTTCTTTCATAGCATTCTACTGACCAAATTAAGGCACAAGTCATCTCAGATTCAAGGTGTGGAGAAATAGACTAGACCCACTAAAGAAAGCAGCTCCAAGCTCACATTCCAAGGGATTGTTTTACAGATGGGGAGAGAAAATTAGGTCAATTTTGAACTGCAGGATGGGAACACATGCAGCTTGACTTTCAAGCTTAACTATAACATGCTTAACTATAACATGCTTAACTATAACATGATATGATGTGATATTATTAATATTATACTAGTCACAATATCATAAAATGCTGCCTTTTCTACATAGAAAGGGCCCTATGACCTATCCTCAGAACAGCAGAAGACCAAGTGGCATCTCTATAGTGAGGTGACACAGCATTGCTCTCTTCTAGAATCTCTGGACCGAAGATGCACCTTGAGTCTTTTGAGGGGGGAGGTGAAGGTTGAAAGGTGAGGGGCTACCATAATTAGCCCCAGGCAGGAAGGCGCTAACTATCCACTGTTTTGGCTAAGTTTATAATTGTTTCGTGGAGAGGCAATGTAGTGTAGTGCTTAAGAGAATGATGGGACCCTGGAGCGAGCAAGCAGTCAGTTTGAATCATTGCTCCACCACTTATCGACTACAAGATTTTGGCTTTTGGTCAGAGACTTTAACTTCTCTGTGCCATTATGTTCTTGTCTATGAAATGGTGTCATTATTCTGCCCTTCTGTATATTCTGCTGATTTGTTGTAATACTTCTATGAGGTAATGTATGACTTTATCATAAAAGCCACCTTTTAGAAAATTTTACTATGTGCCAGGTACATAGTACATTGTTAATATTCTCTTAGTTTGGGTTCTCCAAAAGCAGAGCCTGAGTTAAGAACTTGGATGCAGGTAGCTCATTCAGGAGGTGATCCCAGGAAGCAGGAGGGAGGATTTAGGCGAAGTGAGTCAGGGAAGGACAACATGTTGTCATCAGTGTAACTGCTGTAGGAATAGGGACTGAAGTCTACTAGGTCCTCCTGAGCATGTGTACAATTTTCCACCCAAAAGATGGGGGGGTGCGTTGGTCCAGGGGCTCCTATACTGCATGTGTTAAGATTTGCCCCTGGAGGCATCAGTGCCCTGCAATTCTGGGCTGCACTTATGCTCCTGAGAAGGCACTGAAACAGGTGGTGAAAAGGGGCATAGCTCACATTTGAGATGGGATGTTGTCAGCTTGAGCCAAGAGTCTGTGACCCAGGGCATCCTGACAGCATCTGCTACAAATATAAAGCTCTTATAGGGTCCAGAATATACTAATGACTTACTAATCAGTAGATATAACTCCATGTCTCTGACTTTATTCTGTCTTAGATGGTTAATTTTTCAAGGGCAAAACCAAGGTCTTTTCCTCCTTCATTACCTCTTCCTCTTCTTTCTTTTCTTCTCTTCCTTCTCCTTGACTGTTTACTCTTTTTTTCTCCTTTTCTTTTTACTTTTTTGTCCTCCTTTTCCTCCTGCTTCTCTCCATTTCTTCTTTCTCCTCCTCCTTCCCCTCCTCCACCCTCCTTTTTTAATCTGATAACTTTTTATGTATTTTTATTTATGTAGCCAGAGCACTTTAAATGTTTTAATTCATTCCATCCTCCTGATCTGCAGAACCATGAGTTTGCCTCCAGCATGTGCCTGCTTAGGTAGCCTCCCTGCCTCATCCCCGTGGTGGCATGTCCTGCTCTGCACCTTCTCCATCCTCCTGCGAACACAAGACATGCATCTCACTCCTCTGATAATCAGCATCTAGGTCTTCATTTCCTCATGACAAATAGGTCGAGTGCCCTCGTTCCCATGAGGTTTGAACACTGGCTCACTAAAAAAATTCCACAGTGGGTAGCATTTATCAGTTCTTATGGACTACCATGGCCAATTCCAAGGCAATGTGATGTCACTGAATGCCAAGTTGGGAAGAGATGTGCAGTCGCACCCTGTTATATAGTATTTCTACCATACAGATGCAACAGATTTACATAATCTAAAGATCATAGATACTAGCAAAATCGAGTAAAATAATTAGGAAGTGATGAGTTTCAAGTGCTTGTTACCTTTATCCTTAAGATAATTTATTTAAAATTATGTAATTTTTAATACTGGCCATGTTTAGCAACTAACTTGCAAAACTCCCGAAAGTCTTATAATCAGTTATCACAGGCTGATATGAGCTGGTCCCAGCACACACCATTGCTCAGAGGGCTAACGGGTGGGAATCATGGCTTCTAAGTGTGGCTGTGGTTATTACTACAGTTAAGAGCTCAAGCCAGGGACTCAGGGCAATGACCTCTATGCCCTGGAACACAGAGTGTCTCATTTGTCCTAGGCTGGCACCCAACCCTGTGGATGATGCAGGACTGCTCTCCTTTGCTACATTTTCCTGGCTTACACCAGTGATGGTTAGTGGCTATAAGCACACACTGACTGTGGATACCCTGCCCCCGCTGTCACCATATGACTCATCAGACACCAATGCCAAAAGGTACCAGGATTCCTTGGGTCGCCTCAGGAGAGGAGCCCATCCTGTGCAAGGGGCCATGAGTCCTTTGAGTGTTCCCCTTTCCTGGGTGTGGAAATGGACACCTCCAGGTCTTTGGGGGTCCTCTTTGGTGGGTGCTCTCTGAAATATGGGTTGGGCTGACTGAACTTGTTGGCCCAATCTCTGGGGAGGTGAGGACTGGGGAGAGGTGGTGTGGAAAAAGGACTGCTTGTGAGCCACAGCCTGAGGCTCAGGAGCATGCTGGGTGGGTTGTTGCTGATTTGTAGGAGCATGACATCAGGATGAAGGTGGACAGAATTTCACTTTGCACTGTGCTGGCTGGACCCACCTGGGCTGCTGCTGAGTGCAGCTCTAGGCATCAAGTTTTGTTTTACTTTAAAAATCATTATTGGGTGCAATATTTTATATTAAAAATATGTTTAGGTTGAACCAAATGCAACTGCAATATTTGGCAGTTTTGACTTGGAAAAAATGTAAATTTCATTGGTTCAACCTAATTCATATTCATTCTAAAGATGTTAAAGCAAGAGACATTTAAGTCATGCGAGTATCCCTACTGTACTCCTGCCCTGCTACCCAGAGGTCAGCCTTGTTAAATGTTTATGTTGATTTGTCCGGAATTTTTTCTGCTCTAATTAAGCATACTCGGTTTTACCATCTTCTGTGGATCAGTACCTCTTCTTCCTCCCATTTACATGTCATGATTTTTTTCTTTAAATAAAATGAAGCATACTATGGAATGGTTGACCATTTTGCTATTTTCAGTAAGCATTTATAAAGACTTTTCCATGTCAGCACAAGGATAAAGAGATTAACTTCTTCTTTCTACCAGATGCATCGACCTTTGAGGTTGTGATGAATCATAATGTCTTAAACAATGGGGAACTTCTCTAAGCCATTTTTGTACTTTTTTNAAGGATAAAGAGATTAACTTCTTCTTTCTACCAGATGCATCGACCTTTGAGGTTGTGATGAACCATAATGTCTTAAACAATGGGGAACTTCTCTAAGCCATTTTTGTACTTTTTTGGGGGGTGGGAGTCTTCTTATCTTTGGCCACATGTGGTAAAGTGCAAGGTATAGCTTGGAGTATGTGCTCAAAGGGCTGGGAATTTTAATCGTGGTCTTGCAGTTGTTTCTACAGTTGTGCTTCTCCTCACCCACGTGCTGTAGATATCTCATTCAATGGTAATTTCCCTCATCTATAGTCCGGAGAAAGTTGCCAGCAAGATCAGAGAGAAGGGGCTGGACCAGTGCCTGTGGAGTATTGGATTTTCCTTCTACTTCTCTGATCCGAACTTCTCTTTCTGTTTTTAATGTTTCCTTCCATCTATCCAACGTTAACTTGGATCCTCTTCTCTTCCATTCTATGCCTATTCCTAGGTGAGCTTATCCACTGCAAAAATTCGATACCAAATACAACCTTTTAATAATATGCCACTTCAGTCCACACCTTTCTTCCAGACTCTGAATTCATATGGCCTGCATCTAACTGGACAGCTGGACTTGGATGACTCACAAGCATCTTATATCTAAAGCTGCTTTCTTGATCCTGGGCCCCAACCTGATGATGCTCTTCTTTTCTTGACAAACTCCATTCACATAGTTGGTTGAGCCAGAAAATGGGATCATGATCCTCCCTCCCTTTTCTTTCTTAAAATTTTTTTTATAGGTTTTATTTATTTATTTGACAGAGAGAAAGATCACAAGTAGGCTGAGAGGCAGGCAGAGAGAGAGGAGGAAGCAGGCTCCCTGCCGAGCAGGGAGCCCGATGTGGGCCTCGATCCCAGGACCCTGAGATCATGACCTGAGCCGAGGCAGAGGCTTTAACCCACTGAGCCACCCAGGCGCCCCCTCCCTTTTCTTTCATGTCTAGTTCATCAGTACTTCCTGTTGTCTCTGTCCATCCTTCGGCAAATGCACGTCCCTTAAATCCAGTGTCAAACCACTGCCACTTCTCCCCTGGATGTCAACAGTCTCTTGCTGCGGTCCCCTTACCTTTGCCTTTGTTCCCTCCATAATCCACTATTCTCACGCAACCTGAATGTTAGTTTAGATATGTAAAATGATCTTATCACTTGGGCTTAAAAACCTGCAATGGCTTCCTTTGCTCAAGAAAATAAACTTAAACTCCTTTCTGAGGAGAATGAGGTCCCACGGGAGTTGGCTCTGCCCATCCTCCCAGCATCACGTCAGCCCTTCTCCTTCACTACACTCTTGTCACACTCGCCTTCTTTCAGATCTTTGAAATGGACAAACTCCTCCCTGCCCTGGGAAAGATGACTCTTGTCATTTTTCTATTGCCTCTGTCTTTTTTTTTTTTAATCAGAACCGGTATTGTGCCAGAGATGGGCAGTAGGAGCAGGAGACGAAGGCCTGGAAGGTGCCCAAGTGCCAGGTACCAGCTGGTGCTTGTGCTGAGGCTTTGCCCTCCTGTCCCTCCCATATCCCATTGGCCCTGGAAAAGAAGAAGAATCAGTGCTGCTTGTGTGGAGCCAGCCCTGCCAGGGATGAGGGTTGTGCTGAGCACCCTTGAGAGGTTTGTCCATCAAAGTAGCTTCAAACAGCAAGTGGAAATATAAGTCCCTTTCCTTCTTCCTGTTCTTTCATCACAGATTTCAAATCCTTTGGGATGAAGAGGTAGAAAGAGTGGGTCCTGAGCAAGCCTCTCTGGGCCGAGTGGTCTGGAAATTCCAGAGGACACGTGTTTTGATGGATATTGTGGCCAACATCCTATGCATTATCATGGCAGCCATAGGGCCGGTGAGTGGGGGTGGCCCTTCCCCTGCCTTGTCAAATAGGTCCCCAGACCAGCAAAGAATGTCATTAGTTACTTTCTCTATGAGCTGGTGGGTTTAGTACATTGTCATTATCTTTGAGCTCCTCAGGGGCAAATTTTCATAAAGCTAATCCTTGTCAAGCACAGCAGCCGCCACTGAAATTAATTAAAAAGTTTGCCTCATAAAGTCAGCTTGCCGACATCTGAGGCTTCCTATACCAACCTCAACCCCAGTGGCCCTCTCCTCTCTCTATTGTGCTATTTTTCAGACGGTTCTCATTCACCAAATCCTCCAACAGACCGAGAGCATTTCCAGGAATGTCTGGGTTGGCATTGGCCTGTGCATAGCTCTTTTTGCTGCTGAGTTTACCAAGGTGCTCTTTTGGGCCCTTACCTGGGCCATAAATTACCGCACAGCAATCCGGTTGAAGGTGGCTGTCTCCACCTTGGTTTTCGAAAACCTGGTGTCCTTCAAGATGCTGGCACACATCTCTGTTGGTGAGGTAAGCTGGTCCAGAGTTTAATTTTAGAAAATTAAATCCTGACTTTTCTGAATATGAGTGAGATGTGCTTCCTGGATGGTGCATATGCCTTCCTTTCATTTGTCCAAAGTCCTGCCCATTATATCCCATTTCCCTGCTAAATGAGGTGATGGAGACTCAAAACATCAGAGGAATTCAGTGAAAGGAGGGCTCCATTCAAGCTGAAGAATTTGGAAATGCTTTCTTTTTCCAGCTGACACAGGGCTTGGGGGTGACCTCATTCAATCCCTTTTATTGTCAAAAGGGACATGGAGGCAGTATGGAATACACCACAGGCATTTAAAAAAATGAGTGAGGAATTGATCCAATAATTCCGATTGTGAAGAGTTTGGGGTGCCAAAGCCATAATAAATATTATGCCTACTGGACTTCAGAACTTATATTTTCTCTCTCTCTTTCTTTTTCTCTCTTTCTTCTTTTCTTTCTTTCTTTCTTTTCCTTCCTTTCTTTCTTTCTTTCTTTCTTTCTTTCTTTCTTTCTTTCTTCCTTTCTTTCTTTCCCTCTCTCTCTCCTTCTTCTTCTCTTCTCTTCTCTTCTCTTTTCTTAGAGTGAGAGAAAGAGAAAGAGTGGGGGAGAGGGACAGAGGGAGAGAGTGAATCTCAAGCAGGCTCCACACCCAGTGCAGAGCCTGACATGGGACTCGATCTCACAACCCTGAGATCATGACTTGAGAACAAGAGTTGGACACTTAACTGACTGAGCCACCCAGGTGCCCTGAATTTATATTTTCTTAAGCTCTTGAACCTTAGCAATAAAATCCTCACCATTTACACAATAACATTTCCCTAGTCAAGGGAACTCCAGGTGGCATGAGGTAAGGGAGAAGACTTGCCTCTTTCTTACAGTTGCTCTTTCATTATGTCAAAAGCATCCTGTATCAGTTAAGATGAACTTGGCTGCATAGAACAAGAAAATACAAAATAACAGTAGATTAAGCAAGATGAATTTATTCCACTTTTTGTAAAAGGAGTCTGGAAGAGAACAATTCAGAGCTGGTATGAGGACTTCTGGATCTTCCTATCTCTCTTTGTCACTATCCTAGCACATGGCTCCCATAATGGTTTAGGATGGATGCTGGAGGTCCAGCTATGCCAGTCATGTTTCAAATAGCTGGTAACAGGAAGGAGAAAAGAATAAGAAGAGGAAGGAGAAAAGAATATGTCCTCTAAGTTGAGTTGGCTCAACTTAAGAATGCATTCTTAAGAATGCATTTTCAAACTTCTACTTGACACTTTTGACTTCTATCTATCTCATTGCCCTTGACATAGTCACATGGCCATACTCTTTCCACAAGGAGGCTAAAGAAATGTAGTTTTTTAGCTGGGCATGTTCGTGCTCTGAATAAAGCAGGAAGAGAGACAAAGGGTAGGCAGCTAGCCATCTCTCCAGCTTGCTCTTAGATGGTAATAGTGATTACGCTTTACGTCTTTCTTCATTGGGACTGTCAGCCCTCCCCCTTAAAGCAATTTTTTCTCTCCTCTCCTCAGTTGAGGAGATGTTTGGGTGATGCTTCCAAAGCCTGATTCCATGTGCTTTCTTTCCAGGTGCTCAATATACTATCAAGTGATAGCTATTCCTTGTTTGAAGCTGCCTTGTTTTGTCCTTTGCCAGCCACCATCCCCATCCTAATGGCTGTTTGTGCAGTATATGCTTTTTTCATTCTGGGGCCCACAGCCCTCATCGGGATATCTGTGTACATCGTATTCATCCCTATCCAGGTAATGGCAGGTCTTTGCAATTGTAACTGCTGTATGCTTGCATTTTTCACACATGTTCTTACTGAATTGGTTAGAAGGTTTCATTTCCAGGGCGGGAACCTGAAGCCTGTGCCCCCACTTTGTGCTCACAGATGTGTTTTCTTTTGTTGGCACAGTGTATTTTATTTTTAAGAACTTGAATTTGAATGCCCTGGGGGAGGGAGGAATGCTTTTCAGTTTGTCAAAGTCCCCAACACTCTCTTTGCATCTTAACAACTTATGTATTTGTATCACCTTCTTGATTCCCAGTGTTGTCCCCGGCCCACATCGGCTGCCACAACTCGAGGGAAAGATTGCTAAGAATCTTAGTCCAACTTCCCTTAGAACTTTTCCTGGCACTTACAGTTCGATCCCTGGATTTTTAGGCCAACTCCAACTCAGCAATTCTCTCTGAACACTGTTTGTACCTTGATTTCAGATGTTTATGGCTAAACTCAATTCAGCTTTCCGACGATCAGCAATTTCGGTGACAGACAGGCGAGTTCAAACAATGAATGAGTTTCTGACCTGCATCAAGCTGATTAAAATGTACGCCTGGGAGAAATCTTTTACCAATACCATTCAAGGTAGGATGTGCTGGGGCTTGAAGAATCATTTACCCTGTAGAATGTGCTCTCCCAAGGGGTTCTTAAGGTTCCTGGGGCCAGGCATTCTGGAAAGGGGGCTGTGGGGACTCCCTGAGCTGCTTTGCAGGCTTTTCAAAGGATTACAGAAATCTTAATAGACCCAGGCATTTATTCTGGTGAACCCATGTGCTCAACAGGTGAGAGACATAAGGTTTAGCCTTTATGAAGTAATGTGGATGCTGGTACTGACCCGTTACCTTTTACAAACGTAATCCACTAAAACATTATGAGAAGAAGAAGAGCTATCTCAAGCTATTTCCTTGACTTAGAAGACGTCTACACATACACAGGCACACACTCACACTTACATATATATCTCCTTGCCTGCAGGAACATCATCATGATTGGATGACCCCCTGACTTGACATTCCTTGCACAGTTATAAGGACGCATATATAGCTTTTTAAAAAAGATGATATTAAACCATTACAATCAAATATAAATGCAAATCTAATTGCAGGAACATTTACATAATTGCTGACATAGACTCAGGTGGTTGGCCGGTTAATGATCTGAACCAATTGACTCTCTGGATCTACAATTACACTTTTAGATCAGCATGTAATTGGCCCTGAAGCTGTGTATCTGTGTTTTAGGGAGTGGTTTCAGAAAACTTTCTCCTGAGCTTGCCAAAGGAAGTGCTGCATGTTGGGACACTGGCAGCCCTTTGGAACATTCCTTGAAGACCCAGATATACTTCCTCACACACTGAATTCACTTTACTACAATGGTTTGATTAAACTTGATTTCATTTTACTTAGTTCAATTTAATTCAACTCATTTTAACTCGAGTCAGTTTAACTCAATATATATTTATCAGCTTCTTACAATGAGCAGGGTTATGGGAGCTACATAAAGTGATTGGAGAAAGGGTTCCTGCTTCTAAGATGAAGGGATGATGAGTTAATTAAGCTCAACAATAGCTATAAGTTTGTTGGCTCTACCTCCAGAATATATCTGGAGTCTGCTTCTCTTCATTCTGCTGCCACCCTAGTGCAAGCCAATATTCTCTCCCTTTTGGAGTATGCAAAGAACTTCCAGAAGCAACACTTGCTTTCTTCCCTCCCCCTAAAATCCATTTTGTACTCCGAAACCACTCTGACCTTTGAAAAATGTCAATCAGATCCTGTTTCTCCCTGCTGAAAAATCTTTAGTGGCTTCTTATCACACTTAGGTTATTCCAATTTAGGATTTTTGATTTAAATCCAAATTCCTTTATATGGCCTATTGGATCCAACATGATCTGACCCCTGAAGACCTCTCTGATCTCATCACATCTTGTCCTAACCCTTCATAATTCGCTTGGGCCTTGAGAACCTTCTGTCTTTTTCAGAACAACATCCATACTCATTCATACCTCAGGATCTTTGCAGTTACTGTTCCCTCTGCCTGAAGTGCTCCTGTGCTAAATATTCTTGGTGACTTTGTGACTCCTCTCAATGTCGCTAATTGAAAGAGGCCTTCTTGACTATAGTTCTAAGAAGGCCCATTCTCTACCAGTTCCTTTTAATCACTTCGCCCTCTTCATTTCTTTCATATTGCCCAACAAATTTGTAATGATAGAATTTATTTATTTCTTTATTGTCTATCTCCCCTATGGAAATAGAGATGAGACTCTGTTTACCAAGCACAGCACCTGGCCAATAGTAGGCATCAGATTAAAATTTGTTGAATGAGTGAACACATGAATTAACTGCAGGATGAATTGGGGAAAATGTCACAAAGGAAATGGAGAGAAGCTCCAGGAGGGTGAGGGGGTGAGCACGTTGCATTGGAGATATCAAGAAAAGCATCATGGCAGAAGTGGCACTGTAGAAAGACCTTGAAGGATAGCAAGGATTCAGACATAGAAAGAGCTGGGGAAGATTCCTAGCAGGAATAAAAGGCCTAGAGGTGGATATGTGAGGATGTGGGGACAAGGAGGTGGGTGTTATCCTAAAGGCAAAGGGCATGTGGACAGCAAAGCTTTGGACTGTAGTAGAACTGGGTTCCATCTCTGCCATAACCACTTAAAAGGTAACTTACTTAACCTGCGATGACTTTCCTGTCCTGCCAGAAGGAATAATAATAGCCCCTCCCTTGTCACACAGTGATGAGAGTGATCAAATGAGAACATTATGCAGTGCTCAGCAGAGCACTCAGTAAGAATGGTGATGGCCCCATGTTGCCCGTGTGAAAGAGTTTTTGCAGAAGAGGCTAGAATTGGAGTTAAGAACTTTAAACACCAGGAGAAGGAACCTTGAATTTAACTTGCGAGCAGTGCAGAAGCATGGACCCCATCTGGATTTAGGAAAAGGAGAAATGCTCTTGGGCTTTGGTAGCTGTTCCGCGGACACAGGACAGGAGCCTCAATCTAGCAGTCTATAGTCTTGGCACATGTGTTTTATTTGGTTTTTACAGTATTTAAAAACTTTCCATTAGTTTCCAACATTTACAAGTAGGTGTCCCACAAAATTCCAGATCCCAGACTTCAGAATAGCTGAAGGTCTGGTGACCCTGGGCTGCCCTGCACTGAGAGGTTGTGGCCCCTTTCACTGAGGCCTGTGGTCCCCATTTTGCTATACACCACACCCTCCCTCTGGTCTTACTCTCTGCCCACTGCCTTCATTTACATTACTTGCCTAGCTCCTGTAGGCACTCAAGTGTATGACTCCTGACACAGACTCAGGATTGGAAGAGACCCCAGAAACTGTCCAATATAGCAGCTGACATGCACTGAGTTCCCAGTTTGTGCCCAGAACTTTCTGCACTTCCTCTCATTTAAACTCCACAACAGGAATCCTTAACACTCTTTTACAGGTGGATCAGGTAGGGGTAAATACATTTCTTAGTGCTGCAAAATAAATCCATCATGGACTGTTTTCTATTTACAGATATAAGGAAGAGGGAAAGGAAATTACTGGAAAAAGCTGGATTTGTCCAAAGTGGAAACTCAGCCCTGGCCCCCGTTGCATCTACAATAGCCATTGTATTGACATTCACATGCCACATCCTCCTGAGACGCAGGCTCACTGCCCCGGTGGTAAGAACCATTTCCAGAACTGGTCTCCTTCATACTCTCAACACTGGCAAGTGCCAGGTGGGAAGCTTCTCCCTGCCTGCAGAGGCCCAGGACTGCCACCAGAATACCCAATCACAGAAGGGCCAGGACTCTATCTTGACTTTCAAAAACAAGTCCTTGGGTTGACAGGGAGCCCAGGAGAGCCTACCAGTGATTCTTATTCGGTCTATGTCAGTGCAGGGGTAGTGGTTAACGTTGGAACACAATTTGACATTTGAAAAACAAAACTGAAATCAGATGAGCACTTGGCTGTCTTATTCACAATTACTCCTATGCTTTACAAGAAGGGACTTTTGTGAGAGTTCTCTGGGTGGGAGGAGTCGTAGGTCCTGGGAGATGTAAGGGTCAGAATCCAATGCCCCTTTTCAAAGTCTCAACTCTGGCACTTTACTATGACAGAGGGCAATTCATTGAACCTCTCTGGCTTGGTTTCATTATCTATAAGTGGGGTTATAATAGTCCCTGTGGTTGTGAGGACTGAAGGAGTTCTTTCATGTAAGGCATGTGGAACAGCGCCTGGTACATTGTCGATGCTGTGTAAGTGTTTGTTGTTCTCATTAGCCTGATGCTCACCCAGGCCAGGTGATTTTGGGCTGAAAGCCTTAGAGGGAGAATTAGAATGAATGTGAGATGCTCATGTTTTTTTGTTTTTGTTTTTGTTTTTTATAAGGGGGCCTGTGTACTCAAAGGTAAAGAAACTGGGAAACGGCCCCTGGCTGAAATAAACAAACAGCTAAGATATTAAACCCAGTGTCTGAAGGGTAAGTGAATGGAGTAAAGTCAATAAAAGCCAGAAAAAAGAGAGAGAGAAAGAGAACAAAATAAGCAAATGTGCTCGCAAAGGAATGGTTGTACCAAAACTCATGGATCTTGAGAAGGGGGATGTGTGAGAAGGCAGGATGCCCTTGTTGGGTGGGGGGAGTAGGCATTTGTTAGGGGGCTGTCAGCGCTGGAACTTCCCTGTGTTTCTTTGTGATGTGCTTTTTATTTTCTTGGGTTCTTCACACACAGTTTACTCACACACTCTGGGGGCTTGAATTCAGCCATGAAATCAAAGCCAGAATGAATGGCAACAGCATACCAAAGCCACAACAGAATGCTTCTCAATTATTGTGACTGTGTTCTATGATCCCAAACGACAACAAGGAATTCTTTCCCCAGCAATACACCAAGCAAATTTAAAACCAAATTGAGGGCACATGGTTAATATTTTCTAAAATGATGATTTAGAAGAAAGGTGGACCAAGAACAAATTCTCCCGAATGCAAGGCACATATTCCTTCAGATTCAGAATCCTTTGGCTTCTCTCTGTCAGGGCCACATCAGTAGGAGGTCTGCCCCAGGTGCTGGCTCGCATCAGGCAGCCCCAATGCTCTGTCAAACAATGCCTGGGTTTTCTTATCCAAGATACTGCTTGGGGACTTGGGGGAGCTGAGTTCTCTCTGGGGATGGATTTGGGACCAGATATGATGAAGGCAGCATTCTTCATTGTCCCCTCACAGAACTGCTGAGGATTAGTTGAAGCCCAGGGCTCTGTCCATGGGGCCCATTCAGCAGCAGGAAGGATCACTCTGGATTTGTTGATGGAAGTTGTGTTATTAATTTCTTAAAAGAATGGTTAGGGAGAATTTGCTAATTTCAAGTTGGACAGATGAGAAGATGAAATCTGAGAGATGAAGTCATGCAACCCTGGGGCACCGATGGAGCGTGGAAACTTATCTTTATTTAGGTTGTATGATGTTAACCACCTACCAGGCAGGGCTCAGTGAGAAAGGCCCCAGTAAGGAGGGGAGGTGATTTTTTGGGAATGGCAATTGAACAGAGGCTTATAAATTTGTCTCAGACATGTAGTGAGGCAGGGCGTGGCGGCCAGACCTGGGCAGGAGAACAAAAAGTCACTCTCCACCAGCCAGCATGGGCCAACTGGTCCTTCCAGGAAACTTCTGCCTTCATTCTGGGGCTGAATAAGGTATGGAAAAGGATGATCTAGATCTGAAGGGTTAGAGGCCTCTGAAGAAACTGGAGGAAGGGGATAACTTAAGGGTTTTGAGTGAATGGTCTGGTCCATGTAAAGATGTGGATGGAGACTTCCACACACATTCAATAAGAGGCCTTCCTTGAACATTATCCTCTCCGGACTGACAGGGACAAGGGATAAATCTCCCACCATTTTGATGAAAATCCAAAGCAAAAGAGATTAAGATATTGTTATCCCTAATTTGCCAGCCCATGATTTGTGAGCCATGAAATGGAAAAAAAAAAGTTTCTGTAAGAATTCCAACTGTGTCATTGTTTCTCATCTCAGCAAATATAATTCCCATGGTTCAGAGCCAAGGCAGCATCTCATCCGGAACCCTATATTTCTCTTTTGTTCTTCAGGCATTTAGTGTGATTGCCATGTTTAATGTAATGAAGTTTTCAATTGCAATCTTGCCTTTCTCTGTCAAAGCAATGGCCGAAGCCAATGTCTCTCTGAGGAGAATGAAGGTATAACTAACGCTGGGTGAGTAGGGAAGAGAGATCTCATTTTTGGGTGGGAAAATTCTCAGATATGGGGAAGCTGTGTCAACCCATTGGAGGGCTGGGTCACTGGTCTGAAGAACATTGGGAGAAGGCCCTGCATTCAGAGTTGGATCAATAAATGTGCATCAAGGAGTGTACAAGCAGAGCTTTATTAGGTGGTCTGCCCTTTTAGTAAAAATGAAATAGAATCTCCATACATGGAGATGATGTTCCTGATCTCTAGTCTTTTTCTAAGCTATAAATCTTATGTTGTTCCACGAGTGGGGCTAAGTTTTCACTGAGCCATCCTCCTCCCCTTTACCTACTTGATTTGTCCTATGATGGGTGTGGTGATGGTAGTAAAGAAGACAGTTGTGGGGCACCACATTTATGGACTTAGTTACTTTATGCATTCAGTCAGTCAGTCATCAGAGACCTACTGTGTGCTTTCTATATATAAGGCATTGTGGGAAATGCAAATAAGAGGAAGAGAGAGTCTTTACTCTCAAGAGCCTCCAATCTAGCATAGGACCAGTTATCCCAGGAATTGATGTATGCACTAAGGATACATACATGTATGCACTTGTGAAAAGGGTACATAAAATGGTTTTGAAGTTCAGGCAAGTGAAGGAAAAGAGGAGGGTGTTCCAGACATGTGCAAATTAATTGAATGATTTTTTTCACTCAGGCCAGCAATCTGGAAGTCATCTTAGGCATCTGAGATGATCGTATCCCTCTTCTCCCTTACTATCTGCATTCAACCAACCTTCTGCTCACTGTATCTCCTCAATTTTAAGAGGTGCTGTTTGTAAGATTGGGTTGGAAGGTGGCACTGCTGATGCATCACTTTCTGAACAAAACACAAGCATGAACACCATCACATTGATTGTATATATTATATCAGATATCGTAGGCTAGAGGAACAACGCTATTTCTTGACTCCTCAACTTTTGCTCTGTCTCTCCTGCCATCACCTTCATTCAAGGCCTTATCATCTCTCATCTGAATCATCACAGTGACTTATGAGCCTATCTTCCTTTTCCATTATTGCTCTCCTCAAATCCATATCACACTCAGCCCCCAGAGAGCTTTTAAAATATTGGTCTGGCCACTGATATTCACCTGCTTGAAATCCTTGCATCCTTGTTCCAAGACTGAGACTGAGCCTTCCATCAGCAGGTCCTTAGTTATGTCTCCACCTGATTTCCTATACCTTCCTATCTTGAGCTCTGTCATAACCCTGGATTGCTTGTTTCATGCCCCCACCCCAACAAACTGTGGTGTTGCATGCTNTCTGTCATAACCCTGGATTGCTTGTTTCATGCCCCCACCCCATGTGGTGTTGCATGCTTCTTTGCCTTGGGTAATGCAATGCCCTCTGTTAGAAGGCTTCCATCTCCTCTTCCCTCCCTCAACTTTGCCTGTACAGCATCTGTAGACTCAGCTCAGGCTTCAATACATGGCCTTCAGGATGGGGACCCGAGTTCCCCTCTCTGGAAGTTACAGTGTTTTGTTCTTGTCACATTTCCCTGAAGTGTCTGATTATGTTCCCATCCTCCCCCAGACAGTAATCTCTTCAAGGACAGGAATCATGCCTTATTCATAATTTCATTTCTGATGTTTACTCCAGAATGGCAGAGGGTAGGCACTTGGCAAATGTTTTGTTGAATTGAGCTGAAATGGGGACTTAGGAAGAAGACATAGTAGAAACTAAGCATGTGAACTTGGTTTCATAAGCGTTAGTGCCAGACAATGAAGCTCACCACCCAAAGACTGGCAAAAACTTATTACCTTGGGCATGAGGAAGAAATGTACCTGAGATTAGCATTCTCCAATGTGGGTGATCCACATAGACCTTGTGGTTGAAGAGGCATCTGTCCTAGATAGCATGAGCTAGTAGACTAATTCTGCTGCAGCTTCTCCTAGGGGAATATCTTCAGAATATCTTCCCTGAATGTCTTAAGTAAAATTGCCAAGATTATGATTTTGGATCATTAGAAGATATATTTGGATGGTTCTTGCAAATGGATAATGTCTGCCCAGTTAATTTTGTCTCTTTAATCTTAGAAAATTCTCATAGATAAAAGCCCCCCATCTTACATCACCCAACCAGAAGACCCAGATACTGTCTTGCTTTTGGTAAATGCCACCTTGACATGGGATCAAGAAACCAGCATAAAAAGTGACCTAAAGAAAGTGCAGAATCAAAAAATGCATTTTCTCAAGAAACAGAGGCTAGAGGCATACAGTTTGAATTCATCAGCCCAGGGAGTTGCTGGCCCAGAGGAGCAAAGTGGTAGCCCCAAATTCGTTCTGCACAATATAAACTTTGTGGTGAGAAAGGTGAGTATGTGTTCTACAGGTACGGCTTCCATCTTTCCTCCTCGTATCACACAACTATGGGCTTCTCAAGGCCTAACATAATTCCGTTTGAGCTGGAGGTTGTGGTGGTGGTGGGAGGATGTCTCTAGGCTGTTTTCTTTCCCCAATTTTAAAACTATGTGCATGGATAATGAAGACATTCTCTTCAAGCTGAGAGAAGATGGTGGTTGTGTTAGTGCTGAACTTCAAACTCCAAAGGAGCCAGTTTTAATGTTGAATGAACAATCCATTTCAGGTGGCTAGGCTCAAATTGACTATCTTTTAAAAATCTTTTTAGATTTGTTCTTAATTTCACATTGGAGTACTATGATAGATGATAATTGACAATTATGAGCACTTTTTATTTACCAGGTACATAATTAACTCATTTAACCACCCCAATAACCCTAAGAGGTAGGTACTATAACTACCCCCACTTGATGATTGACACACAGGGAGGTTAAATAACTCACCCAAGATCACACTGCTAGCAAGTGGCAGAAGAGGGCTTCACACCCAGGGCACCTGGCCCCAGAATCTGTGCTCATCAGCAACACCCTTGTTAAAAGCAAGTGAGATCAGCAAGCAACCCAGCAAAGGAAGCTGGCCAGTCTATTGGCTGTTCCCCTCAGGACTGGGCAATAGAGTCTTTAGGCAAAGCTCTGCATTTACGGAATGTGTGGCCTTCTCCTGCATGTGGTTCTCTTGCACTGAGAACTCAACAGCAGTGCTCCGGGGATGGCAGTGTTTGTTGATTTTGCCGCAGAGGGCTCAGCGTTAATCTTGTGCCTAGTATTTTAATCCCCCATGTTGTTGACTCACCCTTTCCCCATGTGAGCACTATAGAAGGAGAAGTTCCTATTTATTATGTGATGCTAAGGTCAATAGCTTGTGTAGAGTGGTACTTCTTGTTGTTAACAAGGTTGTCTGCCATGTATTCGTTGGGAATGGTGTTTGGCTGAGTGCAATTGAGCTAGGTTCTCAGATAAGTCCTGCTGGGTGCAAACCATTTTGCTTTCTCATTCCCTTCCCCCTGCCTATGATGTGCAACATCTGGATTGCTCTAACCATACGTTTGCAATTGTTCCAGAAAGGCCTCAGTGAACTACTCTTGTGTTTTAAAGAAGCTGCTTTTTAGCCCCCTCATTGCTTTCCTCCTTCTCATTATGTTGGTGACCCTTGGGCTTGTGCATCAAGGACATGGTCAATGTTTCCTGAAACAAGGGGTCCACACAGCATTGTGTGGATTAAGGGTGTGCCTCTGGAACCTGGCCTACGTGTGTTCCAGTCCTAGCCACTTGCCAGATGTGTGACTTTGAATATACTGCCTAATCTCTTAGAGCCTCTCCTCCTTTACCTGCTCAATGGATATTTTAGTAAGAGTAGCACTTTATAAGGTGGGTGTGAGAACTGAGAGATATCATACAAAAATGCTAAGCCAATAGTAAGTCTCAACTGACGTTAGCTATTGTTGCCTTTTTCCTCTCACAACCAAGTCCCACTTAAGTGCTGCCTTTAAATATCCTAAATTCAGAGCATCCATTTTTTTCCAAATTTATTTCCAGGATTCCTTTGGGCTATAGTCTCCTTGAGGTCAGGTCATGTATCTATCTCATTCTCATTCACAGTTATGATCTTGCACCAAAGCAGGTGCCTGGCACAGAGTAGGCTCCCAAGACTCTTTCCTGAATGAACAAATGAATAATAGGAAATCCTGGGCATGCAGGCCATATGGATTTGTCTTGAAGACAGGGATGAATCTAGAAGGCTCCGACCTGACTCCAGATAGTAGATAGAATTCAAAAGAGAACCAAATGCCTAGAAGCTGGATCCATCCCCATGGTCTCTTTGTACCAAACTCTTTGTAATGTCCTAGTTCTTTGAAGTCCTTTTAGTGGAATTAAAATGGATCAACTTCACTTACTTGAAGCTTCAATGACAAGATGAGTGACATAAGGTAGGGGTCACATCTGTCTTGATTAGTACTTTATGCCCAGTGCCTAGCATGATGCCTGGTGTTCCATAAAGACTTGTCAAAGAAATTCATGATGACAAGAAGCAATCTTCATGTGCTGGGGGTGGCAGGCAGGACCCTTCTGGTCTATCTCAGATGGGAAAGGAGAAATATTTAGCTCTATGAGGGACATCTTTCTCTAAGGGATCACCAAAAGCAGGTCTTAATGAGAATGCTCTTAGATGTTCCAATTGCAGCATTACAGTATTTGCTTGAATACAAGAGTGGGCACATGTCTGCCTAAAAGTCTCTGTATGGACTCTTGCTCTGCCTTCAGTAGTTTCCCCCCAGATATTATATGGCTCACTCCTTCACCTCCTTCAGGTCTTACTCAGACAGCACCTGTAGCAGATACATCAGTGACCTATCCATGTGCCCTGGCCGTCTTCCAGCTGCTGGATCTGTATCTGTGCCTGAGGGCCCTCCCCACCACCCACAAAGCAGCAAGACATCCACAGCCAAGGGAGCCATTCTCAAACACTGACCATTGGCTATTTACCCCCAAACTCCCTCACCCATGGGTGGCATAGAACTACCCTCAGTTTCCCAGGATTTCCCAGCAAGATTGAACTTCACTTGCTTCCCATGGGAGCTGACAGAATAGTTCACCATTGATGGGTCACCTTCCCCTTCCCACGGTACCTCCCAAACAAACTACCTTCACTCAAATCTTTGATTCAGGGCCCATTTCTGGGAGAACTCAAGCTGAGACATTTAATTTTTAAGTAAGGTTCCCTCCACCCTCATCTCCTCCGTATCTCCTCCCTGCTTTATGTGTTTCTATGGCATGTACCTGACATAATCCATATTTTACTTGCTTATTCACTGTTGGTCCACCCAACTAAAACATAAGCTCCTTGAGGGCAGAGCCAAACTATTGTCCGTCATGTTCATTATTGTATTGTGCTATTGCTAGTGTCCAGAACAGCACCTGGCACATAGCAGTCTCTTACAATGATTTGTGGTTGAATTAATAGATCAGTAGTTGTAGAATAACCCATGAACCCAATGTGTTGAAACGGCATAACTGCTCAGTAATTTCAGATTACGCTTCAGTATGGTGGAAGAATACTTTAAAAATGACTTTTGAAAGCACTTGGCTCTCTGTATTTCAAAGGCTACCCCTTGTCCTCCTAGGTTGTGCAGCCTTAAGTTCTATTAGACTTGTTTTCCTGGAATGTGGGCAAGGGACAATCCTCATGTCCAGGGCCTGCGTGTCCCAGACCAGCACAAGGCTGTTTCGCATCAGTGCTTGTACATGATTTCTGGAAGTCCTCCGGGCACTCTGCTATGTTGTGCCAAGGAAAGCACTTAATTAAGACTTAGGTTCTTGCCTCCTCCCAGGCTGGATTTCAGGCTTGGGGTGTGAGGTTGTAGCTGCCATCACTTAGAGCCAGTAGTGACCCCTTGGTCACCACCTGGCCTGGCTAGCACAGTTTGGGGGCAACACCTTTGGCCCAAGACCCTCTAAGAACTGGTGGAATGACTGTGTCTTTTTTCTGTTTCTCTGGTAGGGGAAGGTCTTGGGAATATGTGGGAATGTTGGAAGTGGAAAGAGCTCTCTCATTGCAGCTCTCCTAGGACAGGTAAGCTGCGAAGATGGAGCACTGACATGACAGTCAAGTGGTCCTCTGCCGGTTGTGTCTGGGGCCCTTCGAGAACAGTGGACCCAGTGTCTGGGCTCAGCTGCACTGGACACTGTACACACAGTTAACAGTGATTTCCAGGAGGTTAATGTGCTCAGTAGCTCCATGCCCCTTGTTCAGTTGGACCTGAGCTTTTCATATACTCTTGGGTTTGCCTTCTAAGGACATGTGTTAAACGATGACTGTTTCTTTGCTTAGAGTGCCATCTTTGTCAAAGGAAGAGACAAGTCATTAAGCACATGGTGTTTCCCATGACTTGGGCCATCCTGATTAGAAAGGCCAGCAAGGCGGCTTGGCAGGGAGGGACTGAGGAACCTATGACTTACCATGACTCTAGATGTGTTTTTCCTCTTGTCCATCTCCATATCTCCAGTGTCTGCCCAGTGCACTGGCTCAGTCAAGCCTTCTTTGATGGAGTGGCTGAATTCATGCATCAACTAAAGCAACAATGTGCCCTCAACTCTCTGCAGACCTCATGGTAGGAAGACGGAAGAGCCCAGGGTTCTTGTCCTTTGCTATTTCTAGCTGTGTGACCCCAGTGAAATGGCCAAGCCATTTACTGTATTCAAAGGACTCTAAATGGATATGTTTTCTCATCCCCAATGAATGAGTATTAAGTCCTCTTTCTCCCCACCCTGCTATTCCTAAAGAGAAGTTTGGATGCCTGTAGTAGGGAGAGGAGGCACCTCTGAAAAAACAAGGACCCTAGGCTCAGAAAAGCCTGCTAGACTAGGGTGACTTCTTTTGGCCTCAGTTAACTCATTTCTAGAAAGAGTGACAACTCCTTCCCTGTCTGAAGGAGGAGGTGGGGGCAGAATCAGGTGAGTTCCTAAGGTCCCTAATGCTCTAGGATTCTGTGTGTGTATCTCTGTCATAACCCTAGAGTCAGAAGATGTGTTACAGGTGAACAATCCCAATTTTCTACTTAGTAACAGGAATCTCTCCACAGCATCCCTAAGAAATGGGCCAACCTCTGCTTGGATATCTCCAGCAATGGGGAGTTCATTATTTCACAGCCAGTTCCCTCTTTGGAGAGTTTTGATATATATGGAAGTGAAGTTTGCCTCCTTTTAACTTCTGCCCTTTGATCAGCTCCTTTGGAATCTCTCAGAGAAAATAGAATCTATTTCCCATGTGACAGTGGTGAGATCAGATGCCTCACCATAGTCACTGGGATAGAGGCAGCAGGGGGACTGTTGAGTGGGCTCTGGACTGCCTATGTTTACCACTTGTCTGAGCCTCATGCTCACTGTTTAACCTTGGAAAATTAACTAAGTCTCTCTGAACCTGTGTCATCTGTAAAATGAAGGTTAGGAGGGTCATGGTAAAGATTACACAAGATAATGTAATAATAGTTATAGGGTAATTCCCAGGGCTAGTCATGGTGATCGGCATTTTTTATGTACTTAACCCTGTGCCTGGCATATACCCTATTCATTTTGATATTATTATTACCATTATTGTCATTATTGTTTTCTCCAAATCTAATGTTCTCTGTCCTTTGGACCATTCCTGAGGTGAAATGGCATCACATCCCTTGACCTTGGCTATCTTCTTTCCCTGTCCATGACACACTGCCATCACACATCATCCCTGAGCACCATGCCATCTTTCACAAATCCCATCTCCTGACAGCTTTGAACAGGGCATCATCACTAGTGTCCACTATTAACTGTTAGATGCCCACCGTGTGAGATCATCTTAAGTGAACTTATGTACTCAGGGTCACACATTACAGCCCATGCAAGTTTTTAATTGGCTTGCTCAATGTGCCACATGAAACTGGATTTTCCACTCCCCTTGAAGAATGGGAAATTCTGGCTGCACCAAGCCTGCATCCTTGTACCAGGCTCTGCACCAATTATGCCACTGAGTTGAGGCTGCTTTCTTGAAACAGAGCATGCCAGGACCACCATCCACAGCCACACAGGCTATATCCTGCCCCTGTGGCCTGGCTAAGGAGGGTGGGATCCAGCCGGTGCATCTGAAGGAAAAGGGAGCCTTTGTGATGCGTCCTCTCAGAGGACATCTTGTTCTGGTTGTATGGAGGTGCCATGTGGTCTCTCTAGCCTGCAGGAGAGCTCACCAATGCCTCTTCCATGATATTCCTGCCTGGCCGCTCATAGATTTTTGACTTTGTGACCATCAGACTATACCGTGTGCTTTGCAGTGTGGGTCAAGACATCTTGCTGGCCTTCTTGCACCATCATAATTAACGTTCATGGAATAAGTGGGTGGCAAGCATGCAGTGGGTCCCTGAAGAGAAGTCTGTGAGGTTTAGCTTCTGAAATTATTCCGGTATTTTGCTCCAGATGCAGTTACAGCAAGGGATTGTGGCAGTCAATGGGACTGTGGCCTATGTTTCCCAGCAAGCATGGATCTTTCATGGAAATGTGAGAGAAAACATACTATTTGGAGAAAAGTATGATCACCAAAGGTAATATTAACTTTGAAATGGGGAGGCACTTTAGTATTTGATACCTCCTGCTATAGATGCTGATGCCATTAGTAATGCTTGCTAAGTGGGTTTCTTTAATGAATTCTGATTAAACATTTGTCAGATCCAAATGGGAGCTGGTTTTTCTCTTCCTGACCCAAGAGTTCAGGAGAGGCGCCTTCTGCAGACCTGTGACCACACTCTAAGAAATGGATGGAATTGGCATTCATTCCCAGTGCAGAGTAACATATGTTCTGAGGTTCTCTGTAACAGTGCATATGTTGTCTGACTGGAGAAAGATATATCTGGTAATTTTGCTTTAGGCCAAGTAACCAAAACTGCTTGAAATCATGAGCAGCAGGTATGTAAACTAATCAGCCCTGACATTATTAATTGACATCAGATATATAAGGACATATTGCCGTTAATATACTCAAAATGATCTAATGGAAGAAAACCAAAGTTCAAGTCATAATTTTTGGATACACTTTGGACCATTATTTTAAGCACTTGAAAGCTTTCTATGATTCTTTCCTGGATTTGGTATGCTGCCATGTACATTCTCTCATTAGAGTTGTATATACACCTATTTAGGGAGATCCTGGCATCATATCCCCATTTTACAGATGAAGAGGCTGAAGTTCAGAAGGTGAGTTGACCTGCCCAAGGTCAAGGCTATTAAATGATAGGGGTCGAGTGAATGCCAGGCCAACATCATTTGTTCTCACTAGAGCTTCTGACATCTAGGTTCCCCTGAAGCCTCCCCAAGCTCCATGATGCTGAAGTAAAAGACCAATGGAATTTTTTTTTTTAATTTGACTGTCAGATTTCCAGTGATGGTCTGGACTTTCATATTTTATTGTCTGAACCCACAAACGGTCCTTGCTGGCTGACATTGGCCAGCATGTGGGTTCCCAGCAAGGGGTCTATTACTTCCCCCCCTCTTCCCTGGCCATGGCATCCTGTTGTCAGGAGGCTTGAGAGCAGCAGAAAGGTCTGATCAGTGCAGGAGTCTTTGGCACCAGCTGAACTCCTCTGCTCAGCGTTTCCTGGCCTCCTCCCCACCCCACCTGGAATGGTTTTTCTTTCTGTAGTAGCCAGCTAGGAGGAAGGACTCCTTTCTTTATCAGACAGAATGTCACAGCAAATATTTACCAAACACCTGCGATTTGCAGGACCATGCAGGATGATGGGAGAAAGAAGGGTGACTCAGACGTATCTTTGTCCCTGAGGTGTTCAAGTCTGGAAGGGGCTGTAAGAGATGTACAGAAATAAAAGTGCACCAAGAAGGAATGTGCCAAGATCCAGGAGGCCCTATTGGATTATTTAGAGGTAGCAGAGATCACGAGAGGGAAGAGAGACGTGATGCTGGAATTGGGCCTGGTAGAGTGGATGAAGGCATCCTTTGTGTGTGGCATCTCTAGGGCTCTCAGGCCACAGAAAGCAGGAGAGCAGGAGGAAACTGAAAGTGGGGGTAGGGGTGGCAAAGGGTTGAAGATGTGCTGAACAATCTGCATCTCATAGTTAAGCTTTTTTCACCAGTGTTTTATAGTTTTCAGAGTACAGAACTTTCATCTCCTTGGTTAAGTTTATTCTTAGGTATTTTTTTGGTGCCATTGTAAATAGAATTGTTTTCTTAATTTCTCTTTCTGCTACTTTGTTATGAGTGTATAGAAATGCCACCAATTTCTGGGTGTTAATTTTGTAACCTGCAACTGCACAGAACTCATTTGTTACTTCTAGTAGTTTTTTGGTGGGGTTTTTAGGATTTTCTATGTATAGTATCATGTCATCCACAAATAGTGACAGTTTAACTTCTTCTTTGTGAATATGAATGCCTCATTTATTTTCTTGTCTGATTGCTGTGGCTAGAACTTCCAGTATTATGTCAAATAAAAGTGGCATAACTAGATATCCTTGTCTCATTCCTGATCTTAGGGGAAAACCTTTCAGTTTTTCACCACCGAGTATGATGTTAGGTGCGGGTTTTTCATATGGCCTTTGTTATGTTGAGGTATATTCCCTCTAAACCTAGTTTGTTGGGAGTTTTTATTTGACCGAATGTTGAATTTTGTCAAATGCTTTTTCTGCATCTATTGATGGTCATATGATTTTTAGCCTTCATTTTGTTGATGTGATGTACCCTGTTGATTGATTTGCAAATATTGAACCATCCTTGCATCCCCCAGAATAAATCCCACTCGATCATGGTAAATGATCCTTTTAATGTATTGTTAAATGGGGTTTGCTAATATTCTGAGGATTTGGGTATCAGTGTTCATCAGGGATATTGGTCTATAGTTTTCTTTTCTTTTATGGAGTCTTTGCCTGGTGTTGGTATCAGGGTACCACTGGCTTCATATAATGAAATTGGAAGCCTTCCTTCCTCTTCCATTTTTTGGAATAGTTTGAAGAGAATAGGTATTAACTCTTCTTAAATGTTTGGTAGAATTCACCCGTGAATCCATCTGGTCCTGGACTTTTATTTTTCAGTAGGTTACTACTATTATTATTAATATTATTATTACTACTGATTTAATTTTGTTATAGTAATTGGTATGTCAAAATTTTCTATTTCTCCTTGATTCAGTTTTAGAAGATTGTATGTTCCTAGAAATGTATCCATTTCTTCTAGGTTATCCAGTTTGTCATTATAATTTTTCATAGTATTCTCTTATAATCTCTTGTATTTCTGTGGTGTCAGTTGTTACTTCTCCTCTTTCATTTCTGATTTTATTTTTTGGGTCCTTTCTTTTTCTTGGTGAATCTGGCTGTTTATCAATTTTATTTATCTTTTCAAAGAACCAACTCTTTGTTTCATTGATTTTTTTTTTCTGATTTGTTTTCATCTCTATGTCATTTATTTCTACTCTAATCGTTATTATTTTTTTCCTTCTACTCATCTTGGACTTTGTTCTTCTTTTTCTAATTACTTTTAAGTGTAAGATTAGACTGCTTATTTCAGCTTTTTCTTGTTTCTTAGGTAGACCTGTATCACTATATGTTTCCCTGTTACCCTGTTTCCCAGAGATTCTGAACCATGATGTTTTCATTTTCATGTCCCTCCATGTTTTTTTAAAATTTCTTTTGATTGCTTCATTGACCCATTGGTTGTTAAGTAACATGTTGTTTAGACTTCATGTGTTTGTGTTTTTCCCAGTTTTTTTTTCTTGTGATTGATATCTAGTTTTATTACTGTTGTGATCAGAAAAGATGCATGCTATGATTTCAGTCTTCTTAAATTTATTGAGGATTGTTTTGTGGCCTAACATGTGATGTACTCTGAAGAATGTTTTGTGTGCACTTGGAAAGAATGCGTATTTTCTTGTTTTGGGATGGAATGTTCTTTATATATCTCTTATGTCTATCTGGTCAGATGCATCATTCAAAGACACTTTTCTTATTGATTTTCTGTCTAGATGATCTATCCATTGATGTACATGGGGTGTTAAAGTCTTTTACTATTATTCTAATACCATTAATTTCTCTTTTTAAATTCATTAATATTTGCTTTATGTATTTAGGTGCTCCAATGTTGGATGTATAGATACTTAAAATTGTTATATCCTCTGGTTGGATTGATCTCTTTATCATTATGTAATGCCCTTCTTTGTCTCTTGTTGCAGTCTTTGTTTTAAAGTCTATTTAGTCTAATATAAATATTGCTACCTCGCCAAAGTCCCCAGTCTTAATCACCATATATACCACTCCTAAAGTTGGTGTATGGGTGTGATGCTCAGGCCATGCCCAGCTTCTCTTCCAGTACATTAAGTGATGCCAGGGGTAAGCCTGCCACCTGAAGGGCAGCTACCCATGATCTACCTGCTCACTCTCTTGTTGGTGCCCTTTATTGGGAAAGCGTGTCCTGCAAAGTCTGAGTTGTGAGGCTTGCCCACTGTAATGCATTGAGAAGAGAGGATCCCAATGATGATGATAATGCTGATAATATCAATGAGCTAATCAATCAATCAATTAATTAGTCAACTACTTAACATTTGTGGAGGCAGGCAGCCTGTCAAGTGGGACAGAAACTAGGGCCTAGTGGTGGGAATTGGCTGCTCCTTGCATAGGGCATGAGCTTGAACTGATACCAGGAACATCAGGGAAATCAAAGCAGGAACTAGTTTCTGAAGCAGCAATGTGGTGCCCTGGGAAAGATTCTATCTATGGTGGGACATCTGAGTGGGAATGCGGTACAAAGAAAACCCAGCAAGGAAGATGTGAAATTCTCCCTTAGCTTGAGGCCAGAGCATTTTTGAGTTCCTACCCACTAACTTACTGAATTTCCTGGATCCCTGGCTGTCAGAGATTCCCAGCGAGTGAGACTGGGGTCATGCCAGTCCCAAGTAGGTCATGGGTCCCCCAGATTTGCTGTCCTTTGCAGGATGAGGTGCCGATCCCAGCAGTATGGCTGTGCTGAGAGTTGGTTAGGGCCTTGCCCATTAGACTCCCTACAGACTGGCCCACTGCTAGACAGCGGGCAATGCCGAGAGACAAAACCAAGAAGCTAGGAGATCCAAGGAACTGAGATCCTATTCCTGCTTGGCCTCTGTTCCTCAGGCAGTATTCTCTGTGCCCAGTGTACTCAGGTATCTCAGGGAGAGAAAGCCCTGCTCTCTCCAACCTGGTAGGAGTGACTGATGGACAGAGGAGTATCCTGAAGCAGATGTCAGGGTCATCATTAGTAATCATCCCAGCACCCTGCTGTTACCCTCTACCTACACACATTTCTTCCATTCACGGTCTTGCATCCTCTGGGAAGCCTCCCATGGTGACCTCAGCTCACATTGGTTACTCCCTTCTCTGACTCCCAAGAGCAGTGCTAGCAGTTGGTGTCCCCAGTTTTCCCTTCAGAGGTTTCATGTACATTGAATCGTCTTCCCCTCAGGGCAGAAAGCCTGTGAGAAAAGGAGCCATCCCTGAGTCAACTCTGCATCAGGTGTGTGGGGAATGCCTAGGGGTCAGGGGGAAGCTGCGTTTAGACATCAAAGCCGAAGCAACTGGCCAACTCCTTGTCTTATTCCAGTGACGCCACCAATGCCTTTCCAGGCAACTCAGGGAAGCAGTGGGGTCTTTTGTCACCATGGTGACTTCTTCATTTGTGTCCATAGGTATCAGCACACAGTTCGCGTCTGTGCCCTTCAGGAAGACCTGAACAGCTTTCCTTATGGAGACCTGACTGAGGTGAGCAGAACTAGGAGCTCAGCTGCACTGCAGCAGCATGGCAGCCTGGCTGCCCAGGTTGAAAGGGCTGAGGCTGACAGGCCCCGGTTCCATCCACATTTGGATTATCTGGAGGACAGAAATGTCCCAGGAGGTGTGGGAAAAGCCAAGTTCTACCATCCTGAATACTTCATCTGGGTCTACTCTTGGGGGAATATTACAATGGATGTGGTACCAACTCTACCTGTGTTGGGTTCAGTGTGGTCACTCCTGGAGCCATTCCCAGCCTGCCTGTTAACTTAGAGAAGGTTTCTGGTTAAATCTGCTTCCATATCTTACGGACTGGCTCTGTCCTCCAAAAACAGAGGTCCAGGGGTGCTGTGTTGTGGCTGGAGTCTCTAGGGCCCCTTCTTGGCTCGTTTACTCTGCCCTCCAAACATTGCTCTCATCTGCTTGTCCAAAAAGCTGCCTGGGTCCAGTGTTGAGCCTGCCAACTCAGATGACCTGGGGTGGGAGCTCACCATGCCATCTTTCTGTTTCCCCATCCCAGTAAGCCCTCTGCTTAGTCTTCAACTTTGTCCAAAAGCAAAGGAGGAAACCAGAGAGCTAAGCATCTTAAAGAAAGATGAGTTCAGAATACATTGGAAATGGACACTATAGCCATCATGGCCTGGCATTCTGGACCTCTCTTGCTGCAGCCCTGGCCCACCTCCCCAGGGTTTGCTTCTACTCGTCCCTACCTGCATAAGTGTACACTTGCCTTCCAGCCTCCAGACCTCTGTTCCTGCCATTGTTACCACCTTTCAAGTCCCAACCACAAATCCACCCCCTTGTGGGAGACTTTTCTGAGTCCCACAGTCTGCAGTAATTTGCCCCAGAATAATTGGCTTATGCTTCTCAGTTGGCAATTGTTAAATTCTGTTTTGTACCATTATTATGTGTGTAACTGACCATGCCTCCACTTTCTGCTGATATGTGAGCTCCCAGAAGATAGGGGATTTTTTTGCCCAGCTTCATGTGTCCTTTCCCTGTGCTCAGCCCAATGCCTGGCTGAACATAATGGGGGGCCACTTAGGGGTCACTTGGACAGAATAACCTAAAGTAGGCTATCTAGATTTTCATCCTTTCTACAAATACTTACTGAGCACCTGCTCTGTGTCAGGTGTAATGCCAGGCCTTAGGGATATAGTGATAAACAAAGGGGACATGCCTTCAGTCTTTGTAGAGTTAGGGGTCCTAGGGGGGTGGAGAGTTGGTCCGCAAGCAGCAAATCGAGAGCCTCCTTGTCCATTTGCTCCCAGTCTCTGCTCCCTCCTGTTCACCTGTCCACTCTGCCAGAGCTTTCTGCTCAACAGTTCCCTCTGGTGTTAGTGGTCAAGACATAGCCCCTCTCTATGGGATATGCGCTAGAATGGGGCTGTTGTGAGACAAGTCCCCATCACTCAACATTGGAGTTTTTCCCTAGTTGCCACTGCCCACCAGGCTTCCTACAGAAGTGAGTCTTCCACTTCCCAGGGCATCTGGTGCTATCACACCAGGCATCCCTGTAAGGGGTGGAGGAACTGGAACGTAGTAATGATCAGTCTGCAGAAGGGTCTTGAGAAGCTTCAAGAAGCTCTTGTTCCCTGAGGACTGCAGGGTGGGAATGGGGCCCAGAGATGGACAGTAACATTGCTCCTGCCTACAGATTGGGGAGCGGGGCCTCAACCTCTCTGGGGGGCAGAGACAGAGGATCAGTCTGGCCCGTGCTGTCTACTCAAACCATGAAATCTACCTGCTGGATGACCCTCTGTCAGCAGTGGATGCCCACGTGGGGAAGCATGTTTTTGAAGAGTGCATTAAGAAGACACTCAGGGGGAAGACAATCGTCCTGGTGACCCACCAGCTGCAGGTAACTGGGACTGGCAGGATTCATGAGGTCACAGGATGGGTGTGGCACCTAATGCTCACGAGTCTTCTCTTCAGCCTAAACCTGTCCCATCCGAGGCTGGCTTCACCTGGACAGGGTCATGAATGGAGGGAGCAACGTGTGTAGGTTACATACATGATTATCCCCAGCCATCCCGCTTGCACACAGCCCTGCCTGCTCCTCTCTGGGCATAGCTTCTATTAGTCCTAAAGTTGGGTTCAGTGGGGCCAAGACCTTTCGTCCACCAGAGGGTTGACTCTCCAGAAGCAAATAATCCCTATCTGTGGAGTAGACATGAGGCACTTCCTCCAGGTCTAGACCACTGACGGTGGGGAGGTGGAAGCCAGGTGGAAAAACTTCAGTCCTCACCCTTCCTTCAGCAAGGGCTAGGTAGGCCTGAGGACAGGAGTGCCTGGGAGGGGGATAAGGGCCTCTAATGTCCTCGGCATCACTGGCCAGGGGAAAAAGGCTGGAGACCAGGGCTTTTGGACTAAGGCAAGACCCTTTTCCTTTGTCAGAGCCACTCTCTTAGGCTTAGGAACATGAATATCACTGAGGAGTTACTAAGCTTACCCTGCACAGGCTGGAGAACCAGGCAGGGTGAGGAGAGCTCTCACAATGTCAGCCTCATCAAGGGCTCTGAATACCTGCTAGGAATCCAAGGCTCCCCTCTACCCTGACACAAGCCAGATTTCCTCCTGCCTCCATCTCCCCTCTTCACCGTGAGTGTGGAGGTGTGGGGTGTGTGTGCACGTACCTGTGTGTGTCTCCTGCCGGAGGAGAGACCCCACGGGACGGACCTGCACTGAGAGGACCATTGGAGCTGAAGTCCCGTCTTCTTCCCTCTCGTGCCCCCTGTGGGGAAAATATTCAACAGGGGCCTGGTCTGGGGGTAAGAGGCAGACCTCATGGTCTTTGTGAGGGTAAGTCAACTTAGGGGAGGGAGAGGCGGGTGAGGTCACCGTGGCTACAAGGTGCTCGAACCAGCATTTCTAAGATCTTCTATTGGTGGCCAGAAGGGCCAGCTTGAAGAGGGGGGCATTTCTTAGAGACCCAGGAAAACCATTCCTTCCCATTGCTGTGGTTCTGCCCCCAGCCTCTGTCTCTTTGCTGAGGACTGGAGTTCTCAGAATAAGTTCCAAACATCTGAATTTTGGGGTCCTACTGAATGGGCTCAATCACCTCCTGTGATTGTCTGCATCCAGTGGTGCAGACAAATTGCTCTGGCCAGGCATCAGAGTGGAGAAGGTTGGATTTCCTTTGGACCCCCATGGGGTCAGTGGGAATGGGCTCTCATCCAGTCAGGGTGCTAAATGCTGTAACCACAGCTCCACCTTGTGAGGGTCCAAGCCCTGGAGACCCCCTGCAGTGGGGAGGGCTGTCCTCCTGAGGGGTCCCGGCGATCTGGAGGGGGACTTCTGGCCCCTGACAACTGTGGGTCATAGCTGTCTTTCAGGAATCTTCACTGGGGGGAATCATCACCTCAGCCCTGTCCAGTCTTTGACTAGCAACATGACCTCAGGCAAGAACTATCTTTTCCCCAGGCCTAAGTCTCCTCGAAGAGTCTACCTTTCACCAAGGTCATTATCTTTCTTTCTTTCTTTCTTTCTTTCTTTTTTGTGTTGAAAAATGTAAGCAGCCGCCAGATGGCACTGGAGTCTCAGTCCAGCTGTCCGTTGTCGGGGAGGAGGGGGCTCCGAGTCCCTGAACTGGAACCCCGGGGCTTTTCCAGAACATCGCTCTGCTCCTTTTGTTCTTGGGCCCACAGCTAATCCGGATGCTTTCCAGTGCTTGGGCTGGGCGATTGCTCTCCGTTTACTTGAGGAGACAAATGAAATGAGGCCTGTGGTAGCCACTGAAAACCAACCCAGGGTCAGATTTTGTGTTTGCCAAGCAAAGCTGCTCAAATCACGCCAGATCTCACTGGCATGAACTGGGGGGCTCACTAGCCAGAGGGCCTTCACCAGGAATTTCTGGGGCTAGAATGTGGGCCCCCACAGAGGAAGAAAAGGCTGTGAGGTTGTCACATGCCCACACTGGTGCCTCAGTTTCCCTATCTCGAGAAGGGTCTGATAACAAAGCTGCCACATCCTTTACTGGCTTGTGAGAGATTGAGACATAAGAGACAAACAAGATCAGGTTTTGAAAAGCTAGAATATGCTATATAAAGGTGAGAGGCTATTTTCCAGAAAAAGGTTCTCTCAGAAAGTGTCTCAACTGGACATTAAAAGCCAGGCTGTTTCTGCTTAGCTGTCTGGGAAAGTGGACAAGGAGCTGAGTCATTAGTCCAAGGGAGGCAGAAAGGTTAGTTACCCGAGCTGTCAGAACAGCTGTCATCTGGCCTTTTGGGCACCCCCCCCATTCCCCCAACATCCCATGGGGACTACAGTAACAAAATGTAGCCGCTTCTCTCAAACTTTGACTCAAGAGCATCAAAAGTTGATTTGACTTTGGGTGGACCCCTAATGTAGGGGAAGACCTCTGGCCTGTTTTGCAAAGGCTTCGTTAGGCTGAGCCGTCTTAAATCTCACTGCATTTTGCTCCTGTAGGAGGGGCTTCCTGCTCTTGGACGGGTTGATCCTATGGAGAGAAATCTATCCCCTTCCAAATGAGAGGAAACCCCTATTAGCAGAACTCTTTGATCTCATGAGTGATATGTAAATGAAGGGAGCTCAAATTAGAAAAAAAGTGCTTTGGGCAAAATGTGGGATGCCATATTAAATGTAGCTGTATTTTTATCATAGAGATAAATCTGGTGTAAACTCCTCAGGCCCAAAAAGGGGGTGGTGGTCAGGGGTGGGGTGGGCCCTGGTGGCCAGGGACTGCTCCAAGTTCTGCTTCTTCTGGGCTAGATGGGGATGATGATGTGGGCTTGTAACGTTATAGCAAAGGAAGAGCATTGCTGAGGTCCTATTCCCCCTCTCCACCAGATCTGGTCTTGCAGTAACTTGTCAGTTTCATATTCCAAATCCCACCTGCCCCCCATCAGATTTCTTAGCTCATTTAGGGAACAGTGTTTCACAGTGACAACCAGAGGCCCCATTTGAACTCATGACACCAGTAGGCACTAGATCAGTGCTTCTCAACTGGGGGCCATTTTGCCCTTTAGAGGGCATTTGTCAATATCTGGAGACATTTTTGCTTATCACGACTGCAGTAGGGGTATGCTACTGGCATCTAGTGGGTCAAAGGAAGGGGAGGAGACTGCTAAATATCCTACAATGCACAGGACAGCCCCCTGTCCCCGCCCCGACCACAAAGAACAATCTGGCCCTCAGTGCCAACAGTGTCAAGGCTGAGAACCTCTGTGCTAGGGGAGCTTGGGATGCCACTGGATGGGAGTTTGGCATGGCTCTCTTCTCTTACCAGGCAGAAGTTCGCTGTAGATCATTTTGATATCTTTGCAGTTCTTGGAGTCTTGTGATGAAGTCATTTTGTTAGAAGACGGAGAGATTTGTGAAAAGGGAACCCACAAGGAGTTAATGGAGGAGAGACGGTACTATGCAAAACTGATCCACAGCCTCCGAGGGTTGCAATTCAAGGTAACTCCACGTCTGGGTGCAAGAGGTGGGGTCCTTCGCTTGAGATCTCTAGCCTAGGGGCAGGCCTGTCCTGTAGCTTTCAGAAGGAATGTCATTTTGTCTCCAGGATCCTGAGCACATTTACAATGCAGCAATGGTGGAAGCCCTTAAGGAGAGCCCGGCTGAGAGAGATGAAGATGCTGGTACAATCGAGTTCAAACCACTCTTCTCTTATTGCCCACGGCTCATGAGCAGACACAGATCTCTCTTTATTTCTCACCCTAGTTTTGGCTCCGGGAGATGGGAAAGGTGAAGGAAAAGAACCTGAAACAGACTCAGAATTTGTAGACATAAAAGGTACTTGCTATTCGTTCCCTCAGTGACAAAGTCTTAAATATTTATTGAGCATTCTGTGTAGAGAAATGTAGGGCCATTTTAAGTCCTTTGGGGGCAACTAGAATTAATACAACTTATTGTCACGTGAGCCTTGGGGTTCAACTGCCTGAGTCCAAGCTCTGGCTCGACCACTTACTAGTTTTGTGTATTGGCACAAGACACTTGGCCACTCTGAACCTCAGTTTCGTAGTCCATAAAATGGAGAAATAATAGCCAACCTCATAGGTTCTCACAAAGATTACGTGAGAAACGGCACATCAAATGATTAGCCCAGTGTCTGACATAGAGTAACTCTCAACAGTAGTTATTATTGTTATTAGTTAGGTCAAAGCAGTGCACAGAGATTGGTCAGAGGCAAAGGCACACACAAGAGAGATGTGTCACATTCTTTATGGGGAGCGTTGAGAAAGGAATGTGCAGCACTGAAGAGACTGGGTGGGAGGACTAAGCTATGTGTTGGTCACCACACTCATCTGCATAGACAAAAATATGAGCTGTCAGGAGCTCATGGTCTGGTGGGCGACACAGGCAAGGCAATAATCATGGGGAACCGGGATACGGGTAATGGGAAGTTGGAGTGGGCAGAGCAAGTCAGGGAGGTCCTCACAGAGCTGGCAACCTTGGGACTGGTCCTTCAAGGATATGTAGGAGTTTTCTGGGGGGCACTGCGGTGCAGGGTGGGGGAGGGGGAGGATTCTGAGGTTGAGGGCAGGAAGGAATTCCAGGAAGGCAGAGAGAAGAGATAAGATAAGCCTGGTGAGGGCTAGCCTCGTCAAGCTCCCTCTTCTCCCCACCACACACTGTTCCCTTCCACCCCTGTATCCATTCAACACTTGTTGAGCACCTACTCTGCGCCCTTCCCTGGGGCTGGACACCGAGAGGGCAGGGACCCAGACCCACAGTCTCTTTCCTCAAAGAGCCCTTGGTAGCTTTGCAAGTTAGAGCTCTGTTCCTCAATGATGTGTAGCTGGGGAAAAAAAAAAGAAAGAAAAAGAAAAAAACCCAAACCACCTCTGTCTACTTCATCAAATTTAAGATATCATCCATTTTAAGATCGCCATCATTTTATGTACCACTTAGAAAGAAAAATCTCTGCCAATTAGATGACATGGCATACTACCGAATGGAAGGCACATCCTGATTTCAGAGATGTTAAAATGTGAAAAAGAATGTGAGCCTTTGAATCGATGAAATTTGGCACCATTGATGGTGCTTGTGACAAATGCATGCACGTTTGGAAAGACAACATATTTTTGTCGCTCTGGAGGCGGCCAAGGCTGAAGTGAGGTGCCCACGAACTCTTCCGCGCCTTCCCAGGAAAGCTCCAGGCTGCCTGGGATGTGAGGTCCTGTGGAGAAAGTAAACCTTGCTTCTCTTTTTCTCCTCACCCCACTACTCTGCAGGGGAAACTGAGCGTGTGAAATCACCTGCTCTGAAAGCTACAGGAAGGGAGCCAGTTCAAGGTGGCAGTGCCCACCACGCCTGGCATCAGGGCATCAGCGCGGCAGGGCGAAGAGCGTCATCAGCACTCCTGGCTGGGCTGGTGGGCTACAGTGGGGTTGACCGAGCTCCCTTTGTGCTCCAGGATGTCTTTCAGCAGGCTCAGCCGACCCTCTGGGCACCTCCCTCATTTTGCAGGCCCCGAGAGAGACACAATGAGAGAAAGTCAGGCTGAACACTTTCAAAGAAGCAGGAAGGTTCCCAGGCAGAGGGTATAATAGTCGCTCTGTTCATGGAGACTTTGAGGTGTGCCAGCTAACCCTCTCAGAGCAAGGTGCTGAGAGCCCATGTGCAGGGGCACCCTGTGTCTAACTCTATTTATCTCTGTTTATAAAAGCCATGTTTGGTTTAGGATTCTGCTTTGGAGCTGACCTTTTCATGCTTGCCTGTGAAGGAGAGGAAGGGGTGAGGACTCACTTCTGACTGTAGGGAGATGCTTTAGCCAGCATCCCCGTACCTCTGGATGTGCTTTCCATGAGAACTTGACTGTCATTTTCCCTTCCCTTCGGAAAGCGGAGGGGACTTGCAACAGCCCCATTGCAACAGCCCCGTTGGAGGGAATCAGGAGTCCAGGCCCCGGCGGATGCTCTGGGTTTAATCTTAGAGGCGTGAGCTCTGAGGAGAGAGGAGCCACGCCCTTCTTGTTGACCCTGCAGTAGCTGTCGTGGGTGCCTTTAGCACTTCGATGCATGAAGCCGGACTCCCTGCTGTGTTCTTTTGCCTGGGGGCGCTCTCTGCAATCTGCCAGCCTCAGGTCAAGCCAGAAGAGCTGGGGAATTAACCCTCACAGGGAGGAGCCCTGTGATTTGTAGAAATACCCTCCACCCCTTTGGTCAGGTGAAAACCTGTGAGGTGTGTGTTCCACACTGGCTCCGACACTTCTCCACAAAGGATTAAGCTCCAGTTGCCCGCAGGGGTCGCAGGGGTCGTTGGCGTGATGAGATGCCTTCTATTGTTCCCTTTCCTGTGCCCTACAGTACAGCTCCTGAATAAGCTGCCTGCATTCATACCCCCTTCTCAGGAACCTTCTGGAGAACTAGACCCAAACAACCCCTGGATCCCAGGGCAGAGCACACAGTAGTTGCTTCATAAATATTTCTCCCAAGACTGAAAGCCACCTGCCTTAAGGGGCTGTGATAAGGATCAAATCAAACAACAGGAGCAGAAGTGTGTGGGGAATTTCAAAGTGTAGGACAATGGAAGGAAGGGTGGGAAACTGCCCCCATTGGGGGAGTGGGTGTGTGGGAGGGGTGTGCCTGACCCACTGGGCTCCCCGCCGCTGCCAGCAGGCACCACAGGACTTGTGTCTGTCTCCGTAGTTCCTCTGCACCAGCTCGTCCAGACCGAATCCCCTCAGGAAGGCACTGTGACCTGGAAAACGTATCACATGTACATTAAGGCTTCTGGAGGTTCGATATAAAACAACGGGTTTCTTGATTTAATTTGCATTAAAAAAATCCTTTCTCAAACTGTTGGGTTCACATTTTATGATTTCCTTAACAATTACTCCTTTTATGCTAGAGCCATTTATCAATGCTTTTATTTTTTTTTTCTGTCTGAAGTGTGATAATACAGCCTTTTAAATGGAATCACCCTTTATCTCCATTAAAGCTGCCAGACTCTATTTATTGAAACTGAGTGAGCAGCAGCACGAACCAGCCATGGTTCTTCCGCACCTCGCCGGCTCTTCACTGGGTGCAACAGCAATCCGCTCCTGGCTTGCTGTCAGTGCAAGGTTCCCATCTCGGTGTGCAAAAATACCTTACGGTTTTATTCCCTGTCTCTACCCAGCAAGACTGGGGTTTTTGTTTTGTTTTGTTTTATTTTTGAAGAATACTGAGTTGCTTCTCTTAAGGTGCATGTTGGTGTTTTTTTTCAATATATTGGCAATTTGGACCCATTTTCCAACCAGGTGGATCACATGTCCCTTTGGGGTTCAGGGTCCCAACACCCAGACTTGTGACAGCAGCCTGGAAGGTGGTTCCCAGGGATGGGGGCCCTGTTTCTGCAGGCTTTGAATTTTTTTTATCAGGGTTGGACCCATTGCCACCCCCTCCTCTGTAACCCCCTGGACCTCTCCCCTCCTCTTGTAGGGTACCTCCTCTCTCTGTTCGCGGTGTCCCTCTTCCTCCTGATGATCGGCAGCTCTGCCTTCAGCAATTGGTGGCTGGGGCTCTGGCTAGACAAGGGCTCCCAGGTGAGTTTCCCTTCGGCCTTGGAAAATGTTGAGTCAGTTGCTGATGCAGAGCATGAACGCGCCCAGCACGGCACCATGAACCTCCCACTATCCCTTTCCATGAAGTTGAGGTGAGTTGCCTACACAGTTCTATTCCTGAAATTCCCTTTGATTTTACAAGACAAGCAGGGCCTCTGGATTTTTATGGGCCACCTTCGGGATTTAAAGGATTGACTGAAAAGACTGTGATCGTGCCAGGCAAACGCAGCACACCCGTGGAGTCATGCCGTGTAGGATAGAGTCGGTCTTGCAGCCTCCATTGTGAGGCACCTCTGAGGATGGCCCTGGGGGCCGGGGGAACCTAGTGTGGATTCCGCCTCTCAACAGAAACTGACGTCTTATTGTTGACACTGTCAGGTGTCAGAGGGTTTCCTCTCTCTCTGACCTCCAAAGTCCCTCTACAGGAACCAGACGTGCAAAAGCCAGACTCGGTTCCTGGTTGTGCTGCAGAGCTACCACGTATGTTTCTTGGACATTGGGTATCTGGCACCCAAGGGTCTCCTCTAGACCAGGGTCCCTCCTGGGAAGGACTGAAAATTCTGCTCCTGCTAGAGCTTGCTAAAAACTCTCCCAGGTTTTGGCCAATGGTTTCTAAGCTTTCCTGGAGCCCCCAGGGAATGCTGTTGACCCATCCTGCAAGATAACAGTTTGGTATAGTTCTGTTGCTATGACAACCAAAGTGGGAAGGGACTGGGGAGCTGTGGGCAGGGGAGAGGTCACTATAGCTCTCCCAGAGGTTGGCACAGCTTCCTGAGGGCTTTCCCAAGGAGAGAAGCCAGTGGGAGCTCTGCACTGTGCAGGAAGAGCGCCATCTCTAGAATATTCCCCCAGATCCTCCCTGGCTCATTAAGAGCTCTCTCCCTGGAGAGCCTGAAGTTTCTGGTCAGGATGGAACCTCCTCCTAACTGTGGTGCTTCCCCAGTGGGCCAGTGCCCCTGGCTAACTGAGCATGTAGCAGCAATGGCAGACCCAGGCGGTTGCCCTGCCCCCACACACTGTGGGCACAACCTGATGCACAGTGAAGCCTCCTCTGTTCAAGCTAGGCCTTTCATCAGTTAGCTCCTCAGGGATGCTTTTGCTTTTAGGGATGTTCATCCATCAGCCGTCACCTCTGGTTTACATTTCCGCTATTGCTGTAATCAGCAAAATGGCATTTAAAAGAAAGATGCTTGTTTGCTCCCCAAAGGCAGCCTTGACTTTCAGCACATGACTCAGAGAAAAATGAAGCTGCCAATTTCTCAGGAGGAGGAGATGGCCTCTCCCCAGAAATGCTAGCAGAAATGTGTGTTCTCCCCACGGCAGGATGGAGCTGCGTGTGGTCTTGAATCTTCCCAGAGCCCTATGGTTCACCAGGCTCCCTCCTCCCTATCGGGGACTTCAGGGCAGTGGACCAGTGCTCCTCAAGATGCTCCTCGAGAAAAGGAAAGGGAGGGGACTGTGGGGCTGGCCTGATACCCTGTCCCGTATGGGCTGCCTGAAGGCTCTTCTGCCAGCCTTGTGGAATCCAGATTTCCTGTGCTTCTGCAATCTTCCTGGCCCAACACCACCTCCCATCTGCTGAAGCATAGTCGCTTCTGGGACCGAAGCTGTCTGGCCGCCCTGTGCCTGCCTGGTTTGTCTGCCTTGGTTGCCCACTGACTGGGCCGAGGCTTGAGCCTCCTAAGTCAGGTGCCTTGGGGGCAGGTAGCCCAGCAGGAGGACCCATGCAAAGCTCAGAGGTCCTCAAACGGAAGTGAACTGATTTTACCACCCGGTTCATTCTTCACAATTATGCACCCCTTTTTAGTTTCTTCTCGCTGGAAAGATCCTCTGATCAATTCCTATTTTCCTGACAATTTACCAATTCTTGGTGCTTCTCTTGTTTTTCTCCAAAGATGGCCTGTGGGCCCCAGGGCAATAAGAGTGCATGTGAGGTTGGCGGAGTGCTGGCAGACACAGGGCAGCGTGTGTACCAGTGGGTGTACGCAGGGAGCATGGTGTCTATGCTGACGTTTAGTGTCATCAAAGGTTTCACCTTCACCAAGACCACACTGATGGCATCCTCCTCGTTACACGACCTCGTGTTTGACAAGGTACTGCTCCCCGGGGCTGCACGCGATTCCAGTCATTCAGCCAATGGCATTTACTGAGCACCTACGACACTTCAGGCGCTGTGCTGGGCTCTGGGCACAGACACGGTGCTCAAGGAGCTTAGGGTCAAGTAAGCTATCGAGATACCTACTCTCGACTGTGAAGGCAAACTCCAGGGACTGTGAGGATGTGTCATGGGCCCTCAGACTAGACTAGGCGGAGAGGTGAAGGTGGTCAGGAAGGTTTTCCTGAGGACACTGCACTAAACGGGGGCAGACACGTACTGGCCAACAGGCCATCTCCAGCTCCAAAGAGCCCTGAGTCCACAAAGGGCCTCAAGAAGTGCTTCTGGCCACCTCCTCATTCCACAGATGCAGTAGGCAGAATTGATTTATTTTATTGATTTATTTTATTGCCAGGGCCCTGGCCAGAGCCCACAGGTGTGGCTCACCCGAGGCAGACACAGGGGAACTTAGCTTTGTATTGCCCCTGGGCGGAAAATCTCCTCCTCCTCCCGAGGCACCCCAAGCTGCGTCCCAGGTTTGCAGGGAGGCCTGACCTTCAGGGGCTCCCCTGGGGCTCCACACAGGCTGAATCTTCCCCACGCTCTCATTCAGGGGGGCCATAACAATGGGGGACATCCTCGTTTTCCCAGGATGGCTGGCCTGGGACACTGGGGTGGGCCCTGGAAAAATGCGCAAGCTGCTCAGAGTATCCCAGCCCCAGCAGAGCGGTCGGTCGGTGTTTCCTAAACACGCACCTCACTGTGGATCTCTGATTTTATCCACAGATCCTAAAGAGCCCAATGAGCTTCTTTGACACGACTCCCACTGGCAGGCTAATGAACCGTTTCTCCAAGGATATGGACGAGCTGGATGTGAGGCTGCCGTTTCACGTGGAGAACTTTCTGCAGCAATTTTTTATGGTGCTGTTTATTCTTGTGATATTGGCTGCTGTGTTTCCTGCTGTCCTTTTAGTCCTGGCTGGCCTTGCTCTTGGTTTCTTCATTCTTTTACGGTAGGTCTATACGCTCTTTAAAAAGGAGCACATGAAACTGTTACGTATTTGGTTAACTCTGCATCGTGATGGGGGCAGGGTCAGGTGATGCTGAATCCTTGCTGTCTTCTCTGAATGGGGCAGCATGCTGATTTTTAGTCCTGATGAAGTGCCAGGTGCTACGCTCAGCGCTTGGCACACATCTGGCATTTTAGCCTCAGAGTAACCCTGAGAGGTGGGCGCGGACTGGGAGTTCAGGTCAGGAGTCCTAGGCCAGGAGACTAGGAGCCCTGGTTGCCGGCTGTCGGCTATTGTGTTCTCAACCATGGAGTTCTCTCTGCCATCCTGCCGCTGGGGAAGACAGAGAAGATGGTCCTTACTTACTCTGAGCTTTGGGAACTAGCCCACCCCCCTCGTCCCCACCCACAAACCGCTGATATGGTTAGAGAAAGGCCTCAGGCAGCTAAGCACTGGGGAGTCCTGCTGAAGCTGTCCCCCATTGCCACTTCCTCACCCACCTTGGAGGGAAACAGGAGGGTGGATTGACCCTAGCCCTGGAGAAACCCAGTTCTACCCTGTTGCTGGGGTGAGCTGGCACTCTCAGCAGGCAGCACGGTGTGTACTATGTAAGGCCAAATGGTTGGAAATCAGAAAAATTTGCACCAGAGCCCCAGCCCTACTGCAAAACTAGCTGGAGGACCTTGTGGCAAGCCTATTTCCTCATTCCTAAAGGTAATCGTGAAAACATACACCTGGCACATGAGCCAGGGGGTTATTGTGAGGATCAAATGAAACTGTAGGGCTCTAAGTGACTTATAAATTAGAAATGGAATACACCTGACCCTTGAACAACATGGGTTTGAACTGCACAGGTCCACTTATATGTGGATTTTTTTTTTTATAAATACAGTACCATACTATAAGTGGATTTTCTCTACATTTTGATTTTTTAAATGACCTTCTTTTCTCTAGCTTACTTTATTGTAAGAATATAGTATATAATACATATAATATAAAATATGTGTTAGTCAACTGTTTATGTTATTGGTAAGGCTTCCAGTCAACAGTAGGCTATTAGTAGTTAAGTTTTTAGGGAGTCAAAAATTATATGCGATTTCCAACTGCATGGGAGATTGGTTCCCCTACCTTTGCACTGTTCAAGGATCAGCTGTACAATGTTATAGAAACTTTGAGTTTTCATAAAACTCCACAATATGTTTATTATGCTCCTAGGTGTGTCAAATTTTGGGCTGGACACCGAGGGTCTCAAAGAGGGTCCCCCAAATTGTAAAAGATTCAGCCCCCGAATCCTGGACTTGCCTCCACCTGTAAGCAAGTTTGTTTTCATCCAGGGACACCACACTCAAAGCTGAGTTTTAGAAACATCACTTTGGCCACAGCGTAGAGGATGGATGGAGCTACGAAAAGGCCAGGATCAGGGCTATGGGATGAGACACTCTTGAAATGTAGAGTCTGAATTAGAGATGAGACAGGTGGCAAGAGTAGGGGACAGAAAAAGTGGATTTGGGAGCCATTTCTGAGATGGTCTTTGGGGTTGGGGGATGGGAGAGGCCAAGGATGGGTCTAAGATGGGGAGTAACATGAAGAGAGATATGGGTGATATGGAAAGAGAGGTGGTTTGTGTAATCAAGTCTGTGGACTTCCGTTTGGTTGTTTCTAGTTTGTGGGTCAGGTCTGCAGGTGATGCCAACAGACAGTGCGAAGGGAGGACATAGGACTGCACTGGGGCTGGAGAGGTGGACTCTGTATCCTTGGCTTCTGTGCAGGAGGAGGTGTGACCGTGGGAACGAACACCGGTACCCTGGGCTCTCTCTTTGGTCTCTCTTTGTCTCCCTGGTGACTTCAAGAAAGGTCCCATGGCCTTCTTGTCCACCCTCAAGGGTTTATTGTGATGACCCAATGAAATACTTTCCGCAAGTCCTTTGCAAAGACAAAGATGTCTTGGATACCACTTCTTAAAATAGACTTCTTGTCCTTGTGCTTGTTTTTCTAATCTCTGTGTTTGACCGACCATTGTTTCTGCCTGTTCTCCAGTTTATGCTGTTGATTTACTTAGCAAAATGTTTTTCTCTTTTCCGTACCCCTACTTCTTGCTACAAAGACAGGCCAGACCATGGCTGGCTATGACTGAATCACCTAAATATTTCCAGCTAACTCACTCGAGCTCTGAGCTAATGAGGTTTTCTTTCCTCTCCCCAGGGTGAGTTTTAGCTGAGAGTCTGGAGGGCAGATTAGATTCGCTGTCATGGGCCAGCCAGCCAATGTGTCTGCCTGAGGGCAGTAGTCTGGTGCTCATCAGGGTCCTGGAACTTCAACACCCAGGGGAGTTGCATCCTGTGGAGGGGTTTTGTTCTAAAGTCAGTTCCTGAGGCTATGATTCAAATTACCTTTGAAAATGCCTTTAGAAAATCGTGCATTGGCAGTTAACGGACCAGATTTTCCTCCAGAATTGGAACAGATCACTTTTTCTTTGGTTGGGTCCCAAAAAGTTGTTGGCTTGTATTAGGAGCTGCATTGTATGAACATTTCTGGTCTTCAAAGACTGGAATCACATCTCCTGCAGCAAGACACTCATGCTACAAGAAGCACTCAAAACTGAGACCACAGCAAGGAATGGCTCACAGTTCTGAGATTCCTCCCTCCCTCCCTCCCTCCCTCCCTCCTTCTCTTTCTTCCTCCTTCCTTCCCTCCCTCCCTCTTCCCGCCTTCCTTTCCTTCCTTCCTTCCTTCCCTCCCTCCCTCTTCCCGCCCTCTTTTCCTTCCTTCCTTCCTTCCTTCCTTCCTTCCTTCCTTCCTTCCTTCCTTCCTTCCTTCCTTCCATAGCTTCAGGTTTGTATTTAAATTCTGGTTAGTTACTACATAGTGTAATAATAGTTTCAGAAGCAGAATTTAGTGATTTGTCACTTCTGTACAACACCCAGTGCTCATCACAACAAGTGCCCTCCTTAATGTTCATCACCCATTCAACCCATCCTCCTGTCCATCTCCCTCCATCAACCCAGTTTGTTCTCTGTAGCTAAATCTATTTTATGGTTTGTCTTTCTCTCTTTTATTTTCCCTCGATGTTCATTTGTTTTGTTCATTAAATTCCACCTATAAGTGGAACCATATGTATTTGTCTTTCTATGACTGACTTCATTTAGTGTAGTACAATCTAGCTCCAACCATGTCATTGCAAATGGCAAGATTTCGTTCTTTTTGATGGCTGACTAATATTCCATTTATATGTATATACACACACACACACACACACACACACCATATCTTCTTTATTCATCAGTTGATGGATGAATTATGGCTCTTTCCATAATTCGTCTATTATTGACAATGCTGCTATAAACATCACGGTCTAAGTATCCCTTCAAATTAGTATGTTTGTATCCTTTGGGTAAATACCTAGTAGTGCAATTGCTGGGTAGTTCTATTTCGAACTTTTTGAGGAACCTCCATGCTGTTTTCCAGAATGGCTGTACCAGTTTGCATTTCCACCAACAGTGTAAGAGAGTTCCCCTTTCTCTGCATCCTTGCCAACATCTGTTGTTTCCTGTGTTATTAATTTTACCATTCTGACAGGTGTGAGGTGATCTCATTATAGTTTTGATTTGTATTTCCCTGATGATGAGTGATATTGAGCATCTTTTCATGTATCTGTTTTCATGTATCTATCATCTGGATGTCTTCTTTGGAAAAATGTCTATTCATGTCAGACGCACACTTCTGAGACCCCATCTGTCCCACAACTGGGATGGCCTATCCTAGAGGAGAGTGGTGGGCCAACCCCTTCTCTCTAGTTATATGGCACCCTTCTGACATAAACTTTGTCTTGAATGCATAGTCAGACCTGTGTGTGCTAAGAGAGAGCCTCAGAGACCCTACTTTGTGGCCCTCTTGATCTCCCCACAGCATTTTCCACAGAGGAGTCCAGGAGCTCAAGAAGGTGGAGAACATCAGCCGGTCTCCCTGGTTCTCCCACATCACTTCTTCCATGCAGGGTCTGGGCATCATCCATGCCTATGACAAGAAGGAGGACTGCATTAGCAAGTGAGTCTGGTGCTGGGCCCCTTTTCCAGGGCTCTCTACTTCACACCTGACCCTGAATGGGAGGTCATAGGAACAGATGACTTCTCTGGCTCTGAGAAGGGAAGTCTGGGATGCTGGGGACTCACTGCGGGTGAATTGCTGGCAGAATCAAGAAAGCGCAGTCTAAGGCACTAGGCCTTTCTCCCTAGTATCTGGGGCCCCCCAAATTGTGAGCTCATTCAATGGCAACTTCAGTATGTGAATTTACATGTTTTATTTTTTTTCCACTAGAAGCAAAATGTGTCCAATTCAGGAAAGTAGGAGAAAGCAGGAAAAAGAAGGGAAAAAATCATCCATAGTTCCCCAACCCAAATCCCATTAGTATGTTCATATATTTCCTTCAGTCTTTCATATTTCTTATTTCTTAAGTATTCATAATCATGTTTGTCTCATTTTATTTTTAAATGGCATTTTTAAATGTTATAACATATTTCTCATAAATATAAATTTTAAAGGCCATATTATATTTTACTTGATGGATACAGCACTTTCCTTCTTTTTAAAATGTGGGGACTAGATGAGTAAATTTCTCTGGAGTCTTCCAGTGCCAAACTTCTAAAATACAGTATAAATTGTATCAACCATGTAGGCTCACCATGGTAGCAAAGCCTTCAAAATTTTAGGGGTTTAACACAGTACGTGTTTATTCTTCCTCGAGTCACATTTTAATGATAGTCCCTAGGGCAGGGGAAGGGGAAAGTTGTTTTACCTGGGACTTTTCCATCCTGAGGGCCTTGGGGGTCTTCTCCAGAGTCCTCTGTGTCTTACTGGAAGATAAGGTGAGGAATGAGTGCAGGACCTCATGGGAAATTTTTATGGGTTAACTCCAATGAAGATACTCATCATTTCTGCACACTCATTGACTGTCTTCATTCACGTGGGCTCACCAAACTGCAAGGGAGGCTGGGAAATGGAGTCCAGCTGTGCCTATTGTAGGAAAAGAAAATGGGGTTTGGTGGATCCACAGCAGTATCTGCCGCGTTGGGTGTTCTATTTTGTTTTGTTTGTTTGTTTGCTTTTATTGGTGGTGGTTTTGTTTTGTTTTTCCTTATATTCTCCTGCCTTAAAAACCTAAGACACGGGGCACCTGGGTGGCTCAGTTGGTTAAGCATCTGCCTTCAGCTCAGGTCATGGTCTCAGGGTTCTGGGATCGAGCCCCACGTCAGTCTCTCTACTTAGTGGCGAGCCTCCTTCTCCCTCTCCCGCTCCCAGTGCTTGTGATCCCTCTCGCGCTGTCTCTCTCTGTGTCAAATAAATAAATAAAATCTAAAAAAAAACCCCCAAACAGAAACAAACCAACATGCACTTCAAGTTTGGGTATAATTCTCTCCCCCTCTCTCTTCCCACACTTTACCACCTAGGATTTCAGTGTAGATTTGGCATGCCAGCTTGCCTTTAGTTCAATCAGTGGCTGTGCTATTCCTAGTTTAACCTGAATGTCATCTGTCAAGAGTCCTGCATCACACATGGACTCTTCCCATGTCCTGGTCATGAAGAAAGGCTCCTGTTCATGGAGTCATTCATTGATTTACAAATGACAAACAAAACAGATACGTGCTTTGTCTTCCTGCAGATTCTCTACCATGGTTTCCAAGGAAATCCTATGGGACAGCGGAGTCCTACGTGATTGATGGGGTCCCCTTCTTTTAATACTTTCTTTCCTGTTGTGGACTTTTCAGAGGGCTTGGGCTTCTGACATGTATTGCTTTTGTCACCAGACAGAAATGCCACAGGATTAAACAGAGCCTTGAGGTCAAATTACAATCTGTTTCTTTTGTTCCTGTGGAATCTAACCAACCACATAGATAAGACCACACATACTTCTAAGTCACTTAAACTGTCAGCTGAATTTGTAGGCTTATAGCTGTAGGATAGAAACACCACGGTGTTTGGAAGAATATTTTAACTAAGCTCTGGGGGAAAATAAGTTAGGGTGGAAACAGAAGAGGGAGGGAAGGTGCTACAAGACCCAGCATAGCCGGTCAAAGATGCTTCCAAAGTCTTTTGAGGAGTTTTGGAACAGGATGGAGTAGCAATGCCTGAGGATGTTTGAGACTGTACCAGTGGAGGAATCTTAACTCTCTAGGGGTTTAAACATTGAAAGGTTTTTTTTTTTCCTTTTTAAATTTTTTAATTATTTGCCCCAGGGGTACAGGTCTGTGAATCATCAGGCTTACACCTTTCACAGCACTCACCATAGCACAAACCCTCCCCAATATCCATAACCCATCCACCCTTTCCCTACCCTCCCACCCCCCAGCAACCCTCAGTTTGTTTTGTGAGATTAGGAGTCTCTTATGGTTTGTCTCCTTCCCGATTTCATCTTGTTTCATTATTTTTCCCTCCCTACCCCCAATGACCCCCGCCCTGCCCCTCAAGTTCCTCATATCAGAGAGATCATATGATAATTGTCTTTCTCTGATTGACTTATTTTTCCCAATAATTTCTACCAGTTATTCTGATGAAGCTTCTTTCCCAATAGATCAGGGGATCCTTCAGTGGCAGTTGAACCTGATGTCTCTTGTGGTTAATTGTTCAGCTCAGTTAAAATTTCAATCTTGAATGTGCAGTTGACCCTAGAACCTTGCAAGTTTGGGAGCATCAACCCCCCACACAGTTGAAAATTTGCATATAAATTTTGACTCCCTCCAAACTTAACTACTAGTAACCTACTATTGACTAGAAGCTTTACTGATGACATAAACAGTGAACTAACACATATTTCATATGTTATATGCATTATATACTCTGTTTTTACATTAAAGTAAGCTAAGGAAAGTGTTAGTAAGAAAATCATAAGGAAGAGAAAATACATTTACAATACCATCATTGTATTTTTTGAAAAAAATCCATATATAGGTAGACCCTTGCAGTTCAAACCTGTGTTGTTCAAGGGTCCACTGTATTCCCTCCCTAACACACCCAGAGAGAGGCTTGGAGTAGTAATACTGTGCTATGTGTATGTGCTGTGCAGGATGAGGGCCAGGTGTGACACTTGGAAGCCCCTGGTCTATTTTTTTAAACTTCCTCTCCCTTTTCTCTGAGACTGGTTTCCTGAGGCTGTGCAAGGGAATGGAGTCGGGGAGGACACATCCTAGGGCCATTCTCTTCTTCCTGCTGCTCAGTTCTGCTAATCTAGCAAAATGTGCTGCTGTGGTATGGCAAGGTGGAAGCTCCAACAGGACCAAATCCGCTAGCAGCTCTGCTGGGTGTTGTTGACGGGCAAGACCTCCTAGGTCTTCCAGAGAGCTCTTCCTGGGCAGCCTCACACTGCATTCCATTAACGTGGGCCCTCTTTGCCTCACACCGAGGAATACCGCGTTAAGACCGCAGCACCAAAAGTCACCTCTCCGCACCCCCAGCTGTAGCAACGGAGGAATGGGCAGGGTCTGCCTTCCACAGATCTGGGGAATGAGCAACTCCAGAGGTGGGTCTTGTCCTCCTCCTTGGTGGTGTCATCGCTCTGTCCCTCTACCCTGTGCCCTTCTCTTCTTTGGCTCAGTGAATACACAACAGGGGTACAAGTTGTCAGCTTTTTCTTCCTGAAGAGACCCCCAACCTTATAAGCAATTGCCTTGAGTCTTCTTTCTCTGATTTGAGGAGGGAACCAAACGTTGTCCTTTCCCTTCTCTTACCATCGTAAACCTTGATTCTCCCTGAAGGCAACTTCCTCCACAACGAGCCCTCACCCTTTTTATGGATCAAGGGGGCCAACTATCAGTTCCACAAGTCCTTTATCGGGAGTGGCTGACAACAAAAAGCGATCTTTTGATGGTAGAGCATGAGACGCTGAGCACCTTTTGCTCTCAGCTGTGAGTTCTAGCTGCCAGTTCTGGGAAAGAGAAAGAACCCATTCAGCCCAATACTGTCACATGGGGTATGCACAAATCAAAGAGACCTATGGCAGCAGATTTTAGAGTATGGATATTTTCCCATCTTTGTAAGGGATTCCTATGTAAAGTGCATTAGCCCTTGATTAAAAATTCCCCTTGCCTTAATTTGCCAGTAGTCCCAACCCTAAGTCTATGGAAGCACACCTGATCTCTTATTTTGTCTGATCTTTTAATTTTAGGTTTAAGATGCTAAATGATGAAAACTCCAGCCACCTCCTATACTTTAACTGTGCTCTCAGGTGGTTTGCTCTAAGAATGGACGTCCTCATGAACATTGTTACCTTCATAGTGGCCTTGATGGTGACCCTGAGCTTCTCCTCAATTAGTGCTTCATCCAAAGGCTTGTCTTTGTCTTACATCATCCAGGTAACACCTCGTGTAATGTTAGGCTTGACCTGGAGGCTCTGGCATAGGGTATACCAGGGAGGATGATGTAACAGAAGAACAAACTCAAATGGGTTCAAAGAATAAAGAACTTATTGGCTCACGTCATTAAAAGGTCTGGCGGTTATGTGGGCTTCAGGAACAGTTGGATCATAGTCCCTGGCTTTGTCCTTATTCTGCGATGACTTCCTTCATGGTTACTGAGAGTCTTCAGGGGCTGTAACAGGAAGGAAGGAGGAAGAAAGCTTCTCTTACCCTAGCCACTGAGCAAAAGCCCTGAGCTTTACTCTTACTGGATTAATTTGGGCATCCTAGAATTAGTTAGTGCCTGGATAAAACTGAGATGATTGGCTTAGGTCAAAGGATGGAGTCACACCCCATCTGACCCCCAAGTCATGCAGCTGCCCCACAATAGAGAGCAGGAGAAGAATGATGGAGGGGCAACTGTGATGTCCATGACAAATAATACTGACTCCTCATTTTGGTTGCTTTGGTGTTTTTTCTTTTGAAAAATAACAGTAATAGGGAAATAATAGCCATAGAGAATAATAAGAATCAGTAAACCCATGCCATTTTGGGTACTGTTGTAAATCTTGTATGTAAATTAATTTATTTATTCCCATAAGAACCCTATGAGATAGGTACTGCCATAGTCCTCATTTTATAGATGAAAAGATTGAGGCTCAGCAAGACTTGTCCAACATCACACATCTGTCATGTGTGAGAGCTAGGCTTTGAACCTAGGTCATCTGGGTCTGTTACCCATCTGAATGTGAACCTCGGGGTGTGTGTGTGTGCGTGTGTGTGCGTGTGTGTGCTTGTGTGTGTGTATTGTCTAGGGGATAAAGTGTCCTGCTACCTCTGGCTGGGAAAAGATGAGGGGAGGGGAATAGATGGGTCTATAGACAGACTATCAATCAAATCAATCTCTCTGTGGCTCCTTCTCACACCTGAAGCCTGTCCGAGTTCTGCTAGATAGAAGGCTCTATAAGCCCCTGCAGCACATTCTGCCTCCTTTATGTCAAAAGGGTTTTCTTCCCTCTTCCATCTTCCAGAATCTGTGACTCTTTCATTCAAAGATATCTCTTCCCAACCCCATTGACCTTAAAGGTCTATTCCTTTTTGAAAATCTCTCTGATATCATTTTAATGGCATTTTGGGAAGGGGAAGGAATACAAATATATTCTAGGTCTTTATCTTAAGTGGGAAAAAATGAATCTTTCTTGGGTACCCAGTTTCCCTCATTGATGGAAGTTTTTATTTGTGGTTGCCTAGTAAAATAGAAAGCAGATGATATTGAATAGATTCCCTTACTTGGTCCAAGTGAACCCCTTTCCTCAACTGAGTTTTTGGTTTTTGGAAATATCATTGGCTTTCCATGAGATTGTTTTCAAACATTGCTGTAAGGCTAGAGAATTTTGAACACACTGACATCTAGGGGAACACTTCTCTAGCTGGCTTTGTGGCTTTGTTGAGGATTATCCCTCTTTGGAGAATACAGAATCCAAATGACAGAACTTGCCTTGGGAACAGAGGAGATTACCTAGATGTGTGAAGTCCCACTGAGCAGAAAGTGAAAGCAAAGTGACATCACATAACATCATGGAGGAGAATGAGCACTTACTGGACCAACACGTGCTGACAGGGGATTTCTAAACTTGTACAGGGCTGCCCGTGACCTTGATGGGCTGATACCCTTGAATTTAACAAAACATGTATAAGTCCTTCTCAAGGGCAGGGTTCATTCATTCATTGACCAGATAGCCACTGAGCACCTTCTATGAGCCTGGAAGTCTGGTAGGTGCTGTGGATTCAGCAATGAACAAGCTGGACAAGTCCCTGACATCATGGAGCTGATACTCTATGGGATAAGAAGAGATATAATGTGGGATGGGATAAATAAGTGCCAAAGTAAATCAATGAGAAGACTTTGGAAATTGTTTAAGTGTTATGAAGATAATAAAGCAGGGAATGTGACTGTCAGTGGGGAAGCAACTTTAGATCCTATAGTCAGAGGATACCTCAGCCAGGAGGTGACTTCCAAACTGATACATGAATGACAAAGAACCAAAGAAGATGGAAGGCAGAATGCTTTCAGGCTGAGGGACCAGGGCAAAGTTTGGGGTAGGCAGGAACTTGGTGCATTTGAGGAACTCAAAAAGTCATGTAGTTTGAGCAGATTGATAGAAAACAAAGTCTGAGGTATTGGCAGAGTAGACTGTAGGGCTTTGTCACCCATGACGTGGTGGTTGCTTATATTCTAAAAAAGGGTTCTCCCCTGTAGCACTATGGAAATTTGGGATGGATGATCCTCTTTGTGAGCGGCTATCCTGTGTGTTGTAGGATGTTAGCTTCCTTAATATTTAATCAGGAAATCCTAATAGGACCTCCCTCCTCCAAGGTTGTGACAACCAAAAGTATCTCTAGACATTGCTAAATGTCTCCTGAAGGGCATAATCACCCAGATCAAGAGTCACTGCTTTACGAGAAATGGAAAGCCAGTGGCATATGTTAAGTGGGAAAGCAGCAAGGAAACCCTGAAAAGGGTCTGGACCTACACCACTCATTCACCTGCTTGGGCCACACATCCTCCTCTTGTCAAGGCCACTTGCTGCTACTCAGAGCTACCCAAACCCTGAGTTAACCTGGTGGACTTCTTACTGCAAATGCCTCCACTCACCCAGTTCCTTAACTTCCCTAACTGAGGGAACCCCACCCCTAAACCTGGCCACTCTTTCATGTCATCCTGTTTTATTGGCATTCTCACCATTTCTTGAAATTACCCATGTCTTATCCTGCCAGCCTACTCGAACATAAGCCTCATGAAGGCAGGGGTTCTGTTCATCACATTTAGCCCTGGAAAACCAGTACCCCCCCCTACCCCCGTAGTGCCTGGCCCACGGTCACTGCTTACCTAGAGAAAGAAGACCTGATCCTGTCCTGAGCCCACTAGCCCACCTTGCAAATGAGGCAGGTGCTGTTGGTGCACCAACTTTCCAGGGCAGGTCAGTTGGCATCCTGCTGCTACAGGACGGTGCTCAGTCCAAGCCCAGAGAAGCCTACAGGTGTGGGGATTTCCCCCAGTTGGAAGTGGCCCAGCAATGATTGAAGAGGGTCAGTGGAGATGTAGCCCAGTTTCCTTAGGACAACTCAAGTGTGTTCCATGCAGTGTCCCAGAGCTTCCAGTGGGATCAAGTTTCAGTTGCCCACAACAGAACCTCTTGTGACTTACCTTCTCTTCTGTGCCCCACTTCTCCCAGCTCCTACTGGTACTTTTGGGGTCCACCTCTGGGATTAGTTTCCTAAGGCTGCTGTAACCAATTACCATAAGCTAGTGGCTTAAAACCAGAGAAATTTATTCCCCCACAGTTTTGAAGGTCAGAAGTCCCAAAGGTGTAGACAGAACCTTGTTCCCTCTGAATCCTCTAGAGGACAATCCATTCCTTGTTCCTCCCAACTTTTGGTGGCTCTTGGCATTCCTTGGCTTGTATGTAGCTGCGTCATTTCAATCTTTGCCTCTGCCTTCACATCTTCTCTTTTTTGTCTTCTCCTCTGTCTCTTGGAAGGACAGTTGTCATTGGATTTAGGGTCCACCCAGGTAATCCAGGATGATCTCAAGATCCTTAATTACACTTGCAAAGATCCTTTTTTTCAAATGAGGTGTAACATTCACAGGTCTTAGGGATTTGGATGCAAGCATACGTTTTAGGGGGATCACCATTCAATCTGCCCTAATATACTGCTTACACTCACACTTTAGGGTTGGCTTCTGGGGGATCCTGGCCTGAGGTGGATGACCTTAACAAGCCACATTCCCCACTCTGAGCCCAGGTTTTCTCATGTTTGAAGCAAACAGGTGGGCTTAATGGTTTTCTTCTACCTCTGATGATCTGTGGTGATTGGATTTCAGTTGCTGCTTGGCTGTGGGTAGGGTAAAGCAGGGAGGGCACAGAGGTGCAGGACCCTACCAGATGGCAGCAAGGCAGGGGGGTACCCAGCAGTTCTGTGGCCCTGGGAGATTCCAACTCAACAGCATCTCCCTGTCGCTCAGACTAAGAGTGATCAAGTGATACTGTGGCCATCTGGATTTCCAGGGAAAATGCCATTACTCATCTGTTTCTGAATGCAGAGGAAATGTTTAAAGGCAAAACACCCCAGTATCTTCACTTCTAGGCACTTGGCTGGGAAAACAGACCTACTTTCTGTGTGGCCTTGAGTGAGACTGGGGACGGGTGCTTCACAAGGGCTGCCCCTGAAGGTGGGATGGTGGAACCCAAGGGAGGAAAGTGCTCTAACCCAGCTGCTTGCTTCTCTACAATAGCTAAGCGGACTGCTCCAAGTGTGCGTGCGCACAGGGACAGAGACCCAGGCCAAATTCACCTCTGTGGAGTTGCTCAGAGAGTATATTTTGGTAAGAATTTAGTCTTTGCCAGAGGAGGGGGTAGTTAACTCTGGCAGAATTTATGTAAGCATTTGATTTTTTTGACATGTGAAAGGGATCTTTTTAAAAACTGAAGTGGGACCATAACCTTCTTCTTAAAACCCATATTTATGGGGCGCCTGGGTGGCTCAGTGGGTTAAGGCCTCTGCCTTCGGCTTGGGTCATGATCTCAGGGTCCTGGGATCAAGCCCCGCATCGAGCCCCGCGTCGAGCTCCCTGCTCAGGAGGGAGCCTTCTTCTCTCTCTCTGCCTGCCTCTCTGTCTACTTGTAATCTCTCTCTCTCTCTGTCAAATAAATAAATAAAATCTTAAAACAAACAAACAAACCCATATTTACTCTAAAGTTCTTGAGGTTGAGGAAGAGATACTTCCTGAAACATTTTTTCTCAAGGGCAGTTTCTACACACAAAAAGAAATCAGTGGCTAACTTTAGTTTCTAAAAATTAATATTTGATCGACTGAAGTTGTAAGTTGCAGAAAAACAATAATTGAACTCTTCTCTAAAAGCTTTTTTAAAAAGATTTATTAATTTATCTGACAGAGAGAGAGAGAGAGAGAATACAGGTGTGGGTCAGTAGAGGAAGAGGGAGAAAGAGAATCTCAAGCAGACTCCCTGCTGAGCAAGGAGCCCTATGTGGGGCTTGATCTCTTGACGTTGAGACCATGACCCTGAGATCATGACTTTAGCCGAAACCAAGAGTTGGTCACAAGGCTGCCCCTTCTCTAAAAGCTTTTATGTTCAACGTAAAAATACTGCAATTCTTTGAAAAGAAGTCTAGACAAGTCAAGCAATCATTTTTAAGGGACTCTGAATAGCATTTGGGTCCCATTTATAAACTTAAACACTTTAAAACATTTTAAACTGTATTTTACAATGTACCACATTTCATTCTCTTCTTAAGTATCTTGATTATATGATTTAACAAACAAACCTTCCAGAGGTTATATAAATCTAATACATTACACTTATAAATACAGTAAGCTTTAAATTTGCATAACCATCCCAATGCTGGAGATGAACAGTAAGCTTTTAACTTAAAATCATGTCTAAATAAGTTATTCAATTATACATTTTAAATTAGAATCACAGGCCCTTATGTTACTAATATTATTATACTAAAAACACCAAATATGCAGAGTCCTTAAACTGATAATACTACTGTTACAATTTTGCTTCTCTTAAATACATATATTTTTAAATTTATTTATATATTTATTTATATATTATTTCTTTATTAAAATGTATATATACATATACATTTTTTTTTAATTGGGCATGGAGCCCAAGTTGAGGCTCAAACTCACAACCTTGAGGTGAAATCAAGAGTCAGATGCTTAACAGACTGAGCCACCCAAGTGCCTCAAGCTTCTCTTAAATATTTTTGTTATGAACTCTAGGTCACCTGGGGGTTAAAAATATTCACTAAGACTACAGTTATTTCCTCATCTAATTGAGGCTGCTTATCACAGATTTGGACTGGCCAGCCACACTACAGGGTACATGAGGGTCTTCTTATTGCTAACAGAGACTCATCACTTCAGAGGAGGGGTTGGTCTTATAACACAGTCAAGCTGCTCTACTCTTTACTTAGATTTTGCCTTTCTTGGATTCTTGGGAAATTAAAATGTCTTTTCCATGTCACTTTAAAGAACTCTGAACCTGACATTCTGCATTCTTGTCATCTTCCTACTTCTAACACCATGATGACTCCTGTAGATATTGAAATTATGTCTGATTAAATTCTGCAAATCTCAAGACTCGGTCTGGATTTGTCACATAGCTTCAAGGTCGAACTGCTGACACTTGCCCAGGCCCACAAGGCCCAGTCGAAGCTATCCCTTATAGCTCTCCATGCCTATTCACTAAGCTCCAGCCAAATGACTTTCCTTTCTATTCCTCAAAGTGACCAAGCTTGCCCTGGCCTCAGGACCTTTTCACTAGCTGTCCACTCTGCCTGGAAGGCTCTGGACTCAAATCTTCTTAGAGCAGTCATCTTTTCAGCATTCCACAGCTCGTATGCCACATCCTCATAGATGCCTTCTTCAACCCCAGTGTTACTTTCACACCGCCTACCATTTCCCCCACACGCATTCCATATTCTGTTACAATACTCTGTTTTAATGTCTTCATTTCTGATTTCATTTCTTGTTTATCATCTGAGTTCCCCACTCGAATGCAAGTTCTTGACTAAATTTTTTGGTCTAGCTCACAGCCATGAACACCAGTACCTAGAATGGTGGGAATGAATGAATGAATGAATGAATGAATGAATGAAATGGATGGAAAAGCAAATGGTTATTAACCTGTCATTGGTCATTCTGCTTTTCAGACCTGTGTTCCTGAATGCACTCACCCCCTCAAAGTAGAAACTTGTCCCCATAACTGGCCCAGCCATGGGGAGATAATATTCAGAGACTATCAGATGAGATACAGAGACAACACTCCCCTGGTTCTTGACGGGCTGAACTTGGTCATTCAAAGTGGGCAGACAGTTGGGATCGTTGGAAGAACAGGTTCTGGTGAGGACCAGCTCTGACTGTTTTTTTCATGTTGTTTTCTTTGCATTTTTACTGCGAGTGCTGGTTAAGCCACACCAGAGGGTGGTGTGTGTGTGTGTGTGTGTGTGTGTGTGTGTGTGTGTGTGTGTGTGTGTGTGATGGATTGGCTGTTTTCCCCCCCTCAAATCTCCTTACTATAAATTAAGATTTCAAGTTGAATGGGTGTGTGGAGTTGGAAACAAACACACATCGGCTTTTGAATTAATCAAATGAGAATCATTCTGGTGAAACGAGGCCCAGAGGATGAGTCCTGTATTAACAGCCCCTGTAGGGATGAGCAGCTTAACCACATCAGGGCAGCGGATTGCTTCCACAGAGTGAGGACTGCCTGCCTGCACGGTCATCTGCATGGAGCCATTCTACTACATCGCAAATCCCCTTAACGAGACACTTGGACATGATGGAAGTGCAAAGTGATGTTTGATTTGTTGTTCTTGCTTTTATTGTCCCCAGGAAAGTCATCGCTGGGAACGGCCTTGTTTCGTCTGCTGGAGCCAGCTGGCGGTGCGATCATCATTGATGAGGTGGGTATCTGCACGATTGGTTTGCAAGACCTCAGAACCAAGCTGACTGTGATCCCCCAGGATCCTGTCCTGTTCGTAGGTACACTAAGGTAGCTGTTTTTGATCGTCATGCATTCCTATTTTTTGGATAGTAAAAGTGGACCAGTCGGGAACTTCGGAAGTGCCCACAGTGGGGATGAGGGAAGCAGCATCACAAGGCACTGATAGTACCTGCTCCTCAGTGAAGCCCTGGGAGGAACCAAGGACTAGGGCCCAGAACATCACCTGTATCTTATGAGCTACACCACCAATAAGCGAGATGCTTACACGTAGGGTGAGCAGATATCCCAGTTGGGCCTGGAGAGCCCGGTTTATGCCTGTGTCTCAGCATCCTATCACACTTAGCAATGGCCACTCTCAAAAGAACCCAGTTTGTGAAATAAAACAAGTGTGTGGAACCATCCATAGGGAAGTGCATCAATTTATTCCCACAGAAGAGTGAACAGAAGTTGTTCAAGTATAAGAACAGTAGGTTGCAACTTCTGCAGGGCTCAAGATCTGATGTCAAGGGACAAGGAGAAAACCAGTTTCTCATTTAGTCCAGTGCAAGGGCTGTCCCTCTGATGTGAGGGATATTTCTCCCACTGAGCACCAGATCAAGAGTAGGCTATATAGTAGACTCACATCCTGCAAGTGGGATATCCAGCCTGTGCAAGTGCCTGGGAGCTGCAGCTATACCTCTTCTGAAGGTGGAGTGAATGCAATGACAGAGTGAATCCCCAACCCTCCACCTCCACCAAGAATTTGCAAAGGGCCACATGCATTCTCCCACACATGGCTGTTGTGAGGATCAAATGTGTCTTCCTGAGTGCCTTACTCAGTACTATCTCTCTTGTCTTGGTGCTCTCTGTTCCATCACAGAGCTGTGGGTTCTTGCTCTTCTGGTCTGAGGTTGGTCATTTTATGGGCCATTGTCCTGGACTAAGCACTGCTTTTGGAAGCATGGGGGTCATCACACACCACCTCTTATTCTCTCCCATATGCTACAGAAAACATACTCCCCCCATTCTGTCTTCCTCAGAAATCCAGCTCCCTGCTCTTTCCTTTATTACAGGTACAACTTGGATCCCTTTGAGAGCCACTCGGATGAGATGCTCTGGCAGGTTCTGGAGAGGACATTCATGAGAGACACAGTAGGTCTCTGGGGCTCTCCAGGATGAACCTGTTTCTCAGCACTAGGGCCCCTGGCTCAGGTTTGAATTGGACAGTCACTGGGCCAGCATTTGGCCAAGGTTATTTGTTGGCATCACATATGTCAATAGAACGTGATCTTTATTTACTCTCTGTTGTTAATAACAGCAATAGATAATATGTATTAGGCCTCTGCAATGGTCCAGTCAAGAGCTCTGCGTGCATTATCTCATTTGGTCCTGTCCTGACTACAACCCTCTGAGGTTGGGACTCCTGCTCCGATTTTTAGAGGTACAGAAATGAAGAGTCAAGGACGAAACATATGTAAGCTAGTAAGTGGCAGAATGGAGACTTGAACCCAAGTGCATCTGACGCTAGAGCAGATGGGACATCTTGCTGCTCCGCCAATAGCCTCATTTGCTTTGGGGAACAGAGAAGCCACAAGAAGGTGAGGGGGCATGGTATGTTCCAGGAATGGCAAATATGGCCAATTTCTGTGAGATGGGGTCCTGTCCTATAAGAGATGCAGCTGGAGTCAGTAGGTGAGCGTGACCACCTCTGCAGCACAGAGGGGATTGTTTCCACCAAGACTTGGTACCACGGGGAGCAGGCCCCAATGCCACTACGACTGCATAAATCAGACAGTCTTACCTTTCTTTGATGACCAGAAAACTCTCCCATCCAACGTCTATTTTGTCCGTGGAAATAGCGACCCTGGAAGCCATTTACACTTCGTTTGTGTTTCTCTGGAGCCATACGTGCACCATTTGTCCTCTTTTGGCAAGGTGTCTAGGGGGCTCTATGAATCACACTGTGATTTTAAAATTATTAATGTCCGCCTACTCCCTGGTCTTTCCCTGGTGCCTGTTTGCGATGTTGAAATGATTGTTGCTTTGTACTTTCTTTTCCTCAGTAAAATAAAGCCAGCTGATGAATGCATGAGAAGGGGGCAATCAATATAGATGGTGCAGGACAATTTTATAGATCATCAGCATAAATGTGGCATTTTCTGCGTTTTATAGATAATGAAACTCCCAGAAAAATTACAGGCAGAAGTCACAGAAAATGGAGAAAACTTCTCAGTAGGGGAACGTCAGCTGCTTTGTATGGCCCGAGCGCTTCTCCGTAATTCAAAAGTAAGGAAACAGCACGGAAAATGGATTGGTCAAATTTTGGATATATTTCCCGCAGCGCCACTCAATCCAGGAGGTAGAGCCACACGTTTGTCTTTCAGCAAAGAGAGAACAATTGGGCCATTTAAAAGCCGATCCCTTTCTTTTAAGACAAAGTTGTCGGGGGTAAAAATTGAAAAATAACAGCCATTTACAGCAATAGCCCCTGCCTCTCTTGGGCTTCCCCCTGGGAAGCCTTGCTCAGGTATTCTCTCTGTCCTCCTAAGTGGTTTGAGTGTAAGAAATCTGCCTCTTGGCTTTTTTTTTTGCCTTGTCCCTGAACAATTCTGAGGCCTGATAAACAATACCCAGGATGCTAAAGAACACCTTCAGAATGCTAAGAAATGAGAATTGTAAAATTTATACTCATTTTTCTTAGTGACTTAGACATCCTTGGTTACTGATTTCAAGGAGCGGGTTGCTGTTGCTTTAGAAATCCCATTCTCTGAACCCTGATCAAAATGTAACTCACCGTGTGTGTTGTGTAGATGTCCTAATGTCAGGAGAGGAAGCCCGCTCCAGCGTGTGTTCGGCACTGGTGAGGCACTATACGTGGCTAAGTGGTTTGTGTGTTGGGTTGTCTTTGCATTTCATGCTCAGAAGAAGGTATAACCCCCTTTTACAGATGAGGATATGGAGTCTTGGGGAAGTTAAGTAATTTAACCAAGGTCAAGCAGAGTTAGAGCTGAGCTCAGACCCTCTGACTTGCAAACCCGCACTGTGGTCAGCAGAACACTGCCCTCTGCCACCAAAGATGTCCACGTCCCAAGAGCAGGAACCTGTAACTCTACCACCTTACCCGAGAGAAAGGGGCTTTGCAGGTGTAAACAAGTCAAGGGTTTTGAGGTGGGAGATTTTCCTGGATTACCTGGTGGGCCTAGTCTAATCATGCAGCTCTGCATAAGAGGAAGGCAGGAGAGTCAGAAAGAGAGGTAGAGATGTGACCAATGGAAGTAGCCATTAGAGCAATGCCAGGAAGGTAGCACGAGCCAAGGAACACAGGCAGCCCGGAGCAGCTGGCACAGGCAAGGGAGCAGTTTCTCCCTAGAGCCTGCGAAAGGAATGCCGCCCTGGCAATACCTTGACTTTAGGACTCTGACTTCTAGCTCTGCAAGACACTAAATTTGTGTTGTTTTTAAGCCTCTAAGTTTGTGCTGATTTGTTATAGCCGTGATCGGAAACAAATACAAATTATTATAGCTCATGCTGATTCATGTTAGCACGGTAGGTAAAACCTCCTACCAGTTTGTAAGATTACAATAAACCACTTACAAAGAAGTAAATCATATATCACCTTATTCTTTCAGTCGGTCCCTCTGAAGGAGATGGAGGTGGTGTGAACTGACTTTTTACTGTTATTTTTCTAACCTTTTGAAATGGACACACAGCTCCTGATTTTTCAGCCCTTCTGCTTCTCCTTCTTCTTCTTCTTCTTTTTAAAGAAGTAGAGCTAGGACCGCGAGTTTCCCTCCGCTGCAGTTTTGGCTTAGTGTGACTTTTACAATGTGCTTTCCTCGACAGATCGTTCTCCTTGATGAAGCCACTGCTTCCATGGACTCCAAGACTGATACCCTTGTTCAGAGCACCATCAGAGATGCCTTCAGAGGCTGCACAGTGTTGACCATTGCCCACCGCCTCAACACAGTTCTCAACTGCGACCTCGTCCTGGTCATGGAAGATGGGAAGGTACAGGAAGTTGTTGGCGTAACCTCCTCAGAGGCTTCAGTGGTTTGGACTCTAGCTTAGATATTATCTGCCCATTTCAGATCTTTTTCTCTGACTTTCAGGTGGTCGAGTTTGACAAGCCTGAAGTCCTTGCTGAGAAGCCAGATTCTGCATTTGTGATGTTACTTGCCGCAGAAAACAAAGTTCGACTTTAGAGGTCCCTGAGGGGGCCACATCAGCTGACTTTAGAGGAGGAGGAGGAGGATACTTCAGATGAGTTGGAGGAGTCTGCAGGAGAAGGGCCTGCCATTTCAGGCAGCCCTGGCCCTCCATCCCTCCCACCCCGACACACAGGCTGAGCTGGGGCAGGGGTTGCTGTCCTGCCTTACCCAGCCCATGACTCCCGGCCTCATCTGGCAGGCTTGGGGCTAGTTCTGGGTGGTGAACTGAGACAGAAGAAGTTAATGGATTAGAAAACTGCCCCTCACCTCCTAAAACCCCAAGGTCCCCATCAATGTGTCCCCATCAATACCACCTCAGTGCCTGAGAATGGAAACACTGTAACTTTCAGTTAAATCTGATCAAACAGAATAGGAAAATGCCTAAGGATGGAATCTGTAAAAGGTTTCCTGCCTTGTTACCAGAAGGGAAAAGAGCAGAGTTTCCTTCCTGTTGAAGTCCTGTTCACATCTATTTTGAGTGTGTGACAAGTAGTAACTACACAGATCTATAGCATGAAAGATTGATTACAGCATTTGGTGAAAAGATTTAAAAGGAATCACATTATATGTTCCATTTGATCTATTAGAATAACGAGGAAAACAAAAGGTTGGAGTTTCTCTATAAACGACATTTTTATATCTTCTATATTGGTCATTACAATGCAGTAGGAAATTAAACTACCCTGAAATGTTGCCTTGAAATTATTTTACTGAAGATCTTTCACTTTCTGTACTACTTCCTCTCACAGACCCTTGTTACTTTCTGGGGTGACTTGGTAATAAACCCCCACAACATCCGCAAATAAAAGGTTTGCTTTCCAACTCTAAGGTTTCCTCTGTCAGAGGCAAGAAAGATATGTTTCCAGTGGCCCAGGAGTGAGTGCTATTAATTCATGGTAACATTTGGAAGAAAAGAAAAAAGAAGAGAAAGAGAAAAAAAATAGAGTAGAGAAGAGAAAAGAGAAGAGAAGAGAGGAGAGGAGAGGAGACGAGACGAGACGAGACGAGAGGAGAGGAGAGGAAGAAGAGAAGAAAAAATATCCAAAGGGTACTTGTGGAATGTTTGCCAAGGGCACACCCGCAGTCTGACTCTTTGTCTTCCTTTATCTTTGAAGTCCCCAGTGACGTTTTGTGATGTTTTCTGGACTTACCTCCCAGCCCCTCAGGCCTCTAGATGTAGTACAGGGCAGAGATGGCCAGCAGACCTTCTATCTGATATCTCCTAGGCACCTCCCCTTCTTAGTCTTGGTGACATACTTCTCCCCATCCTTCCGACCATGCCTGGCACACATGAGCACTCAAGAATGAGTGACATGAGTGTGTGAGGTTAATAACTTAGCTACAGATGCACAGGAAGGAGACAGAGATAGTACTTGAACCCTAACCAGGCTGACTCTAGGAGCCCTGTTCCTAACTCCTCTGCAACAGCCACTCATGTCCCTTCCTCTTGGCCTGTAGCAGGGACAGTGATGACTGTCAGCACTGCACATCAGAGAGCGTGACTTCTAGAAGGATGGCTGTTGTTTTCATGTGTAATGGCACAGAACAATCTTAGTGAGCACCTCACCACCCACACCTTACTGCTGCTGAACTGTCCTCAGGGAGAGACTATGCTGACTAATAGTAACCAACATTTAGCCAGTAGTCCTCAAACCACAGGCTTAGTTATTGAATCCTCACCATATTTCCAGGGGGTAAGCACCAGCGTTATATTATGGATGAAGACACTGAGGGTCAGAGAGCAATGTGACCAATGTCACACAGCTAGTGAAATCTCAACCCAGGCAGGCCAACTCTAAAATGTGTGTTTTTCAGTTCATTTAATAGAGCTGGGAACCTGAGATTCTCCAGGTGAGAAGGAGCCCAGCATACAGCCCAAGTATTTGTCAACATAGACTCAGTTACGCTGTGGTAAAAAACAGCCCCAGATCTCAGTGGTATATTCCCTATGTGTGTGACATGTCCATCATGGGTCAGCTGTGCCTGTGCTTTTTATCCTTTTCACTCTGTGGTGCAGGGTGGCAGAGCAGCCTCTGCCTGGCACATCACTAGTCTTATGGCAGAGGGCGGATGCACATGATAATCAGAAATGACACATGCCATCTTGTCCATGTTCCATAGGCAAAGGAAGTCCCATGGCCACTCCTGAGCTCAACGATAGGGAGGGGCACCACAAACACATGGTGGAATTTGTCCCTGCAGGGGAATGTACAATCCACCTCTTGGGAGGGACAGCATGTATTCTGAATAACACTACAACCTACCACAGCCTGAATTGGGGTCTCTGTTTTGTCACTGGGTAGCTGTGTGATCTAGGGAAATTAGCTTGCCCTCTCTGAGCCTCCATTCTCTCATCTGTAAAATTTGGGGTTTGGACTGAGTGCTAAGGTTCTTTCCAGACCTGACTTAACTACGAAAGGAAAAAAAGGGAGGATGTGAAAACACTTTCTAAAGAGTGAAATTTAGACTTTTAGGGGAATTACAGTGAACCCTAACTATAATTAAACATTTTTGGTAAAGGTTATTTTCATAAAATAAATTGAACAAAGTTTAACCAAGTTCTGAGTCTTCCTTAGTGCCTCCATTGATGGTCTTTGCGCATAAGAACTTCTTGGAAATTTTAGTCTCACTTTATTTTGGTGGCCTAGTTCTACTGTGCTCTATTAATCCGCCTACCTATCGAGTGATCTTCTATGAATTAGAACCTTTTGAATATCCTTTCTTGGGTGCTAGCAGAGAATAAACCACTTAAAAATACTATTATTATAAATTAATAACAAATAGCCTGTGACATGTTTCCCAGTTAGTTGTGTTCTGAAGCTAATTGTGAAATGGCTGATCTGGAATAGGGGTGGGCAAACCATAGCCTACAGGCCAAATCCAGCCTGCCACCTGTCTTTATAAATCAAGTTTTATTGGAACACAGCCATTCTCATTTGCTAAAGCATTACCTATGGCTGCTTTCACATTCCAATGGCAGAGCTAAGTTTTTGCAACCAAATGTACGTCTTCTAAGCCAACAATATTTATTAATCTGGCCCCTTAAAGAAAATTTTGATCACTCCTGGTTTAGGCATTTGTATGTGATACAATTCAGGTTAATGAGATGTGAGAGGGAAGTCAACTGGGGTTTAGGGGGAAGGTTCTGAAAGCATTCTCTCCCATTGCCTGGTGTGGCTGCTCTCTTATGACCACAAAGGAAGTAGAGAGATGGACAGAGCACAGGTCCTTGTTTACAACATTGATCTGCTGGCTTACCAACTCTGCCTTCACTCCACCTCATTGTGCCAGAAGATGCATTTTCCTTATTGTTCAAGCCAGCTTGAGTTGGCTTGTTGTTACTTGCAACCCACAACCTCATAAACAATGCAGAGGACAGTGATGTTTTCCTTCCTGGGACATTGCTGATTCTGAGTCAAGGGAAAGAGAATCTGGGTCTCTGCCTTGGGAGTCACACCTGTCTTCCCTACCTTGGATGTGGCCCAAGTGAGCATTAGGTCATATCCAAGCAAGGAGGAGTTTCCAATTCACATCTCCCCCTGAAAATTCATGCCATTTATGAATATTGCCCTCAACTTTGTTCCCTGCTGCTTAAGATCAGAAAGACTCAGAAAGAACTCGCAGAGTTTGTTCTTGCTGTTTGAGTGAACAGATCTGAAATTGGCCCAGAATTGTTGGTAAAAATGTGAAATATTCTCTGCTAAGAGTTGGAATCGCTTTGGCCAGAACAGCATGATTTAAAATGAATTGAAAAGCACAGAAGGTCAGTTTGGGGTCAAATGGACGATCAAAGAAATCACTTTTCTTTTGGCCCTGTGTAGAAGGTCACCTCTGGGTGAGGCTAAATCGGGCACTAAAGCCTTCAAATAAACGCTGATTTCCATAGAGAAGGTCTGCCTGACTTCACAATGTGCATGTTCATGGCTCCTGCTGAAAAGCTTTCTCGCTGGTGGGATCGGCCTTAAAGGGCCAGGCTGAGTCTCTTTTTAGGGTTTCAGTACAAAGCATGGCAGCATGATCTGTTCCCTCAACTCCAGGAGCCCCTGGAGCTCTGGGCCTCCTTCACCTGGCAAAAAATTACACCCAAAGGAAACTAATTTTTGTTTTACATTTCTTTAGAACATTGTTTTATTATGTTAAAACACATATAAAATTTACCATTTTAACTATTTTCAAGTGTAGGACTCAATGGCATTAAGTATACTCACCTTGTTGTGCAACCATCACCACCACCCAAAACTTTCTCATCTCCTCAAACAGAAATTCTACCCATTGAACAATAACTTCTCATTCCACCTGCCCCCAAATCTCTGGTAGCCACCATTTTACTTTCCATCTCTATGAATTTGACTACTCTAGGCACATCATAAAAGTAGAACCATATGATATCTTTTTGTGACTGGAAAAATTCTTTTAGCATCATGTTCTCAAGGCACATGTCAGACATTCATTCCTTTTTAAGACCATCCTAGTAAGTGTAAAGTGGTATCTCTTTGTGGTTTTGATTTATCCCTAATATTTAGTGATGCAGAACATCTTTTCATGTGCTTATTGGCCCTGCATTTCTTTAAAGAAAATTTACATGGCATGTAAAAATCCTAACAGAAGAGACAGTGTTCTACCAGAATGTTGAGTGGATGGTCTGAGTCAGAATCTGGACAGGAGTTTAGAGAATATAATTATTAACTATGAACAAAGCACCTGATGTATGTCATATCATTAAGTCTTTAAAACAGTTTGCTTGGGGAAATCATGCAACTCGCCCAAGGTTACCTAGTTGGTAGGTAAGGGAAAGCCCTACACTCTCAGCGCAACCCCTTCACTTCACAGATTAGAAAACTAAGGCCCACAAAGCCTTAAACTGGTCTAACTCATCCAGGGAGTCTCGGGGGAGAATTAGTATCCTGAATTCCAACTTGTGTTTTATCCATGACTTCACATTGATTGATGCATAGACTGTTTTCAAAAAGCCCAATGGAGGCCCAGCTCTGTAATCTGTGACATAAAAGAAATAAAAAATAGTACTTTCCTCCAGGTAGCTTATAATATTACTGGGGAGATGACTTAAAAGTGCCAAGGAGAATACCATAACATGCTGGAAGACAGAGTGTAAGGTTAGATGTGAGCTCATTCATTCATCCTTTCATTCACTTATTCATTTACCTGATTCTTCACTCTTTTGATCCATCCTTCCATATAAAAAAGGGAGAGGTGAATGAAGATTGGCAGAGATGAAGATGAATCTGGAAACCACCAATGGCCCTTATAGGACAAGAAGGGGCCATGAATGTGATCCTGTTTGGGGAAATCATCTGGAGACCTGGAGATAAGGATTAGCTTGGTTGAAGGAGACAGCAGGCAACTGTCTAACTAGGGCTGATGACTGTTTGGAAGATTGTCAGGTACTTCACTCTCTGCATCTCTAAACACAGTTGGAGACCACCAATGGCTTGGATACAATTGGTGATGGGAGAACAGTTTGTTGTAGAAACAATTAGGGCAGCGCTGGGAAGAACCCATTAGCAATCATGGGAGTCTGGCCAAGGAAAAGCAGGGCTTCCGACAATCCCACTGCAGCAGAGCCAACAAGCTATGGGGGGCAGAAACTGGTTGGTTCCAACACATCACCCCCTTCCCCAGGACAGGTTGGGCATCCCGAGGAGAAACCACCAGTGTGGCACACAAGGGCCACATTTACTGGTCCGTAACACACATCCTGCCCCCACCAGCAGGAAGCTCTCTCTCAGGCATGTAGTGGAAGAGAAAGAAAAACCAAGTTCCTTCTGCTGCATCATTTCAATTATGTGCCTCTTTGCTTCTGCAGTTGGTAAATCAGAGATCATCTGCATAGCAGGATCATTTCAGAAATGATGAGTCCACTCTGTGCAGAGAGCACATTTGGCTTGGCAGTCAAAGGGGTTCTTTGGGAAGTGGTCATAATGGTGCTACCACTCTAATCAAATTCCTCCATTTTCTCTGATGAGGGGATTTTAGAGCCAAGCCTCGCTCTAAGCAAACGCAACATGTTAACATCTGAATTGACCAACTGAGGACAGGGACACATAGTCTAGAGAAACAAACCTAGGCTTTAGGATTCTAGGAAGTGTTGTTAGTACCCTGCCCAGGTCCCTCTTGTTGTTCGTTTCAGTGTGCTTTTGGTCAGGGCCTTTAACTCTTCTTCCTGGGATTGCCTTGGACTACCGGAGCCACTCATGAGGAAAACCAGAAAAGCCTAGAAGCAAACCCATCCTTTCAAGCCTCTCGTACTTCTTGGGGAACCACCACTCACTCTATTCTTAGTCCAGGATCTAGGCAGTTCAGGCTGACGCCAACAATTGCCTCTAGGGATGAGTCTGGGGACCCAAGTTGGGCTGATATGAGTCACATCTCCATGGTGCTCTGAGAGGTTTGGGCTGGGCACATGACCCAGGCTGGTCCAGTCAAGGTCAAACCCTGGAACTAAAGGGTAAACAGAGAGTTCTTCTTGTGTGGTGAGGTCCATAGACCTCTTTAGCTTAAAGCTTCCAAATGCCATTTTCAATATTGCAAGGAGAGTGTCTGCCTGACAGTGAAGACAACATAGAAGAAAGCAGAGCCCAGATATGGAGAAGATGTTACTGTGGGCCCTGGGTATTACTTATCTGCTATGAGGTAACGCAGTCCCTATTGATGGACTGGCTGTTGATGGCCTACCTGGGTTGCTGACTCCTATTTTCCCCAGAGCTTCCTAACCACCCAAAGACCCAAATGCTCCCAGTGTCAGAGCCATGCTGTTTCATGCCTTAAATGGGAAAGATGGCCCTCACCAGATGGCCCCACCCCAGTCCATGGGACAAGACTAGGAACTCAATCTTTTTCCAGATCTAGGCCTCCCTTGCATAGACCTCCTCCTGCAGATCAATCCCTGAATCTGGGAGGTCCCTCTGCTACACTGTCCTACAAGCATCTTGAAGCATATAAATAATAAGACACTTATTTAGTGCTTGCCATGTGCCAGACACTGTTTCACAAGTTTTGCCTGACAACCTCGTTTACTTCTCACAAGAACTAGATGAGCACATGTGGTTGTTATCCACATTTTATTGAAGTACAGGCAGGCTGAGCTATTTGCCCAGGGATCTTGCATTTTTAAAGTGCCATTAAGTTTTCAAAATGACTTCACATGTTTAACCTACTTTATTATCACAATAGTTTCCAGAATTGGGGTTTTTATCCCTCATTTATAAAATTTTTTAAAAAGCATAAAAAGTTGAGATAAATTGCCAATGGTCAAGCTATGACTCTTAAGTCAGCATTCATTCACAAAACCACAGAATCTCAGAGTTGGTAAGGACTACTAAAGACACCCAATTCTGACTGCTCATCGAATGGGAGGGGAAAGAGAGGCTCGAAGGACAGAGAGGTTTGCCTAAATGCAGGCTGGGGTCTGGAGTCTTAATCTCCTAGTTCTTGTATTGTACCCTGCTCCTTGAAGAATGTGGGACTCTCTCTCTCTCTCTTTCTCTCTGTGTGTGTGTGTCTTTCTTTCTGTCTCTCTCTCTCTGTCTCTCTCTCTCTCTCTCTCTCTCTCACACACACACACACACACACACCGCCCCTACCCACCCTCTTAGAAACTACTCCTCTCTACCCTCACCCCATCTCCCTACCCAGAATGGCCACCCTCTAAATTCAGAAGGAACAGAGGGTCTGTACTACTACCAGTCCCTCCAATGAGCTAGACCGTGTTTTAGTTCAAACCCAAATAGACCCAAATAGCTTTATTTCACTCAAGCAGTGTCCTCAGTGTCCAAGGGACTTCCAAATCTCCTTCAATTTTTTGGGGAAGACAACGGAAGGGGGAGGCAAGTACGTGATGAAGGGACCCCTCAGACTGAGAGAGCCAAGCTGGAGGAGGATGGGAGCAGATCAGCCAAACAAACAGGCCAGTGAGCAGCCACAGCCAGCAAGCCCTGCAGAGACATGAGGGAGACAGCCAGGGAGAGTCCATAGTCAGAAGGAAAAACCCAAACAAATGAAAATGATCAACTGCACTTGAGAAGTAATGAAGAAAGTGGATCAGTAGAGGCAATGCAAATGCCCACTGCTAGCCAAGACTCTTTTCTTTCCCTTCCAAAAAGCTAACGTGTGGATTGACGGATATCTCCTGAGTCAGAGTCAGCAGCACAAGTAGAATTAATGAGGGCAATAGCATGGAATGCATTGTATTAATAGACCCAAGCAGAAAACAGATTCAAATGACTTTCATAAATGAGTCCAAGCTCGGAACAGAAAGAAGATGCAGAGGACAATAAAAGGTGGGGGAGGGGTTACAGGGAGGGATGGGAAGACTTTGAAAATGATTACCAAAAGTTATTTATTTGAAGCCCTTGGTAACGGCAACTCAAGAGATGAACTATTTGATTAAACTTCAATATGAAAACATGGCAGTCAGTATTCAAGGCGTTGACACCAGAGAGGAGGAATGAGGATGAGCAGAGGAAAATTTGATAATCAAGAAAGTGAAGAGCATGACTCCACAAAATAACATTTGCAGCTGTGTGCCAAGTGGAGTCCATGGGGGCAGAGTTCCACTGGACGTTGATGGGATGCAGTGACAGAGCGGCACTGCTTATTGGACTTCCAGCACCTGCATTAAGATGGAGCTCTTCTAACAGGGATGGTGACTGGACTGGAGAAGGCCATGGACCAGTCAGATCGGAGCAGCGGTTAGCATTTCCAAGGAAAGATGAATATAACATTAAGGTTTCAAAACAAAAATGAAAACAAAAATATTCCCCTAAACATGAGTGTTTCCTAAGTCTTCAGGTTTCACAAGTTCTCTGTGAATTAATTGGAGCCAGGAATATGGGAATCTCAGGCTATGCAGTGTGAATTCCCCCTAATGGTGCCTATTTTCTTCATCTGGTAAAGAAAAGGTGGTGGAAATTTTAGTTTCCACCTGTAGCAGAGTCAGTGGTCTCACCAAACATTCTGTCTATAGCTCCCTACCCCCTCCATTCCTGGCTCCCTTGCTATCAGGGAGAGATTTTTTCAGTTCTTTTACAATTTTGGTTGATAGGCTTAAATGGAAGTGACATGTATCGTATCAAAATAAACTGATGCATGGAAGAGTCAGCAAAAACCCTCTCGATAGCTCTTCCATTGTTTTGGCCGCATTCCAAATGATGAAGCCACCACCATCTTGGGTCCCTGAGTAAGTAGATAATGAAGAATTTCTCTTCTTCTTTAGGAAGGGCCCTTTACTACCACAGGCCAACCTGAACATATCAGGTGGTATAAGAGAGAAATAAATTTCTGCCATATTAAGTATAAGATAAAACTTTGTTGGGTAGAGATCTTATTACAGTTATCATGGCCTAACATACTCTGACTAATACACTCCCTAATAGGCACCAACCACTATCCAAATTGATACTTGCAAAAGCTCTATGACATCAGTAAACTGTCTTAAAATTTGATTATTTCAACTCAACTAGCACTTATTGAGTACCTACTAGATTCCAGGTATTGTGCTAGGCCCTATGGCTACTGAGATGAATAAGACCTAGGGACTTTCCATTTGTCTGGGGAGGTAGATTCATGGGTCTATAATAGTGATATAGCAGGAGAAGTTTTATCGCATTGGATTTCAAAGTACTATGAGGAAACCAGAGAGCTAAGTCCCGGAAGCCAAGATGGGGTAAGGGGGTCAGGAAGACCCTATAGAGGTGATGTCTGAGGTTGGGTTTTGGAGGAAGTATATGGATGTATCAGGTAAAGAAGGCTCAAGGAATACTCACATCGGAGAATTCAGGAAGATTAGAACCCTTTCCTTTTGCTTCTCTATTGGAATAACTTACCTGCTATCTATCCTTTAAAATCTTCCCAGGCATTGCTCCTTCCTGAAAGCCTTTCTCACCTCTACCCCTACCTCCCTCATCACACCCCACAACAGACAGAACCCCAACCCCAGGCTAGGTTGTGTGGGTCTTCTCTCTGCTTCTGCAACATCCCAGCCCCACCAAAACAGCATTTCAAAAATTCTCCACCATCTTGTCTGTCTTCCCGTCTTCCCAAGTGTGTTGGAACCTTGATGTCAGGGTCCGTCACTATATTCCTAGAGCCCAACAGAGGGCTTACTTATTGTACAAAAAAAATTTTTTTAAGTAAATAAAAACAGGAAAAATGAATAATACAATCAGAGAAAACTCAAGATTTCTTCACAGACCTAAGGAAATCTGGCTTCTCTCTGGCTCCAAGTTCTAGGTGTAATGAGGAGGAGATCAGAGGGGAAGTGCTACACAGGCAGGAAAGAGTCCAGGGACCCAGAGAAAGTGCAGTCCAGCTGGGAAAAATCAGCTGAGACAGGAAAGGACCGACCTTTAAAAGCAGAAGGAGGGGCAGCAATTTAGTGAGGTAATGTCATGGAGATGTCACGAGCTATTGACTTTGTTCAGTCATTAGTGCATTGACTCTTGACCAGAAAAAAGAATCTCTCTTTCCTATAATTTCTAATTTCTCCAGGAACCTCTCTGGCATTCTGGAATTTCTGTTAACACATGTAAACTTCTCAATGGTAAATTTGAAGTGTCACGGTTGTTATTGGCATTTTCCCCAGGCTGAGATCTAAAGATGATCCTGTGTCTGGGAATCAACCACTACTTGATAAGCCCTTGCTCTAAACAAGGTGCCAGGATAGGAGTTGGGAGGACACCATGACAGACCAGACCTATCTGGGATCTTGAGTAGTTACAGTAGGTACAGTACTACAGCCAGTAGTTAGAGGCTGCCAGGAAAACAGCCATGGTCTATACTATCTAGTGACCCCTCAGGGCCAAAGTAGGGTGTGGAGCAAGCCCAGCTAACACCAGGCTTCATGGTAGATCAGGGACTGGAATCAGGTTGGGTTGGTGCTCACGCTGGAGGCTTAGGATTCTTATCCTAAGTTCTCTCTTGAGAACCAGAAAGGACATAAAGCTGTTTCCCATGGAAACAGCAAGGATCAATACCAGGGAAGTAATCTTCAGTGCTCAAGTTCAAGAAGGAAAGGCAGGGCCAAAAATGGGAGAACTGTTGAAAGTCAGAAGTCGAGAAAAGACTAAACAGTAAAAGACTAGAGGAACAGGATGGGAGGAGAGAGAAGATCCAAGACACTAAGCTGTAAACTAGGCTGGAGGTCCCAATGTCTGTTTTTATTGGTCATTAGCCAAAGCTTCTGTGGGTAGGTGGATTTATTTATAGGCTCAGGGTTTGGGTATACATCTATGTAGTGCCTTAAGCCATGACTCACAAAATCCAGTACCAGCGTGGGTTAGAGGTCCAGAGAAACCAGAATCAAGAGTAATTTCAAAACAGGCTCTCCTATCCTTGATTTATATTTTTCAGATGCCAAGGAGAGCACATGTTGACCTCAATCATCCTTAACACATTTTTGTTTTTTCTCTCATCCACTTTGCTCATTGCACTACAGACTTATTTTCCAGGCCACCCTGAAAATCTTCATCCTCTCAGCCCCGCCTCCCCAGGACCTCCTGTATTTTCCTCCCTCTCCTTTTCTCCAGATTCTGCACTACTGAGCCTAAAGAGCTGACCTTGCTGAATGGCGCCCTTCTTAAAGGATGGGGAGCAGGCTCTGCCAGAACACTCATTAGTGAGTAAGGGGTCAGGGAAGACTGGGAACATTCATCTTTTAAATGTTACATTCCATCACATATATGATGGACCATCAAATGCCAGTCGTGAAGTCAATGGTTGGTGGAGGCCTAAGGATCTGGGTAGGCTCAGACAGCACTCCTGAGTCATGGAGATTTCCTGGGAGAGTGCTGTGAAGTGTCCCAAAGAGAACATTCCAGTCCTTCTAGGGCAAAATTAAGGCTCCCACTTCATGTCAAAATCTAGAGGATATCTCCCTGTGCCTCTGTGATGGTTCAGACTCCAGATGTAGGTTTGACCGAGTGTTTCATGGTTGATTTCCCCCCCTTATTGCTTCCACATTCTCAACCAACATTATTAAATCCCTGTGCTTTGATGGTAGGGCACACCTTAGATTTTCCAACTATAAAATGATCCTATTTTATAACACTGCAGGCACCGTATTGCTTGAATGCTTCTCAGTCCTGGAATCAATCCTGCTAAAGCCAAGTTGTTGAAAAAAACTCCCCAGCCATTTTCCATTCATCTCAGATGTTGAATTTCCTGACATAATTGCCCAATCCTGGGGTGTCTCTGCCTCTTCCTCTCGCAGCTGGAGGAGATTGGTACCATTTCCTTACACGCAGAAGCAGAGCAGGAGGGTTAGTTCCCTCACAGACAGTGAAAATATAATTTTTTCACGAAGTGCGAGTTTTCTACGAATTAGCTCAGTCCACACACTGCACTTGAAGTGTGAGAACAATGATTCAAGCAGGTCTTGTAACAACAGATGCACCTGTTTAACAACCACATCAGCCATGCTGGCAGCCTGGGCTCTGTCCCTGAGAAGCCCTAATCTCAGGCATTTCTAGGTGGCTGAATATTCCCTAGTCAGCATCATTCCTGCCTTAACTATCCATCCTCCACTTCTTTCCTCTCCACAACAGGTGAGAGGTGTGTGTGCTACCTAGGAATTAGAACAGGGCTTCCCGAAGAAGAATGTTCTCTGGAACCCTGGTCCCTAAGGTGAACTGTGAGAAAAGGCTTCCTCAATTAAACACATTTGGGAAAGGCCTCAGACTATGGAGATTTACAGTGCAAGTTGGCTGTGTTTTAATTTGGGTTTCTCAAGAGCATTTACTGAGATAGAGACTCCTGATTCCTGGAAGATGCAAAACAAGAGGGGGAAGTGAGTCAGGAAAGGGAAAGCAGCCAGTAAAGGATAAGTTAGAGGACCAGCTATCACTGTGAACTGAAGTTTAATCCCACTGTGGACTTTTGAAGCCAGATGGAACACAGGCTTATCATCCCACCTGGGGGTGGTGAAGGAGAGCTGGGGTAGCTCCAAACCACCTCCATCCTTCTTTGCTTGAGGGCTCCTCCTCAAGAGGGCTCATTCCTCCATACCTCTTACTTGCTTTGGCTGAGCAAAGTGGGTTCCAAGGATCCAACAAGACCCTCAGGAATAGAAACATGTGCACTGACTGTGGAAGTAGGGCTGGTGTGCCCTGAAGGAGGGCGAGGGAAGGATATGGGTGGATGCTGATGGTATCTGCCAAAGATCATCAATTCTTACACTGTGACAAATTTTGGATAAATCTGACTAAATACTTAATAGGTAGGCATAAAATCAGAGCTGAATGTAGTGCTTAACAGGCTTTTCAGCCAGGAGAAAAGAAGATACTAGAGAGGTGGGGGGAGGTCTAAGAGATGTTTCCAGGAGGGAAGCCCAATGAGCCCTTCTTTTCTCCAATGCAGTGGACAGATTTGGCTCAGTGAAAGGAAGAAGTGTAGTGATTGGACCCACCACCAAAAGGATGGAGGGAAGTGAACTTCCCAGTTCTGGACAAATTCTAACAGCATCACGATTCTATGGGTGGGGGGATGGGGGGTGGTGTAGTGGGGTTGGGAGAGGGGATATTAAGAGAGGGGACATTTGGTAGAAGGCCAGACATTTGGGATCCGAGTTTGTGGTTTCTAAATTTTGTTTATTTTATTTTTAGAGAGGGAGGGCGGGGGAGGGGCAGAGGGAGAAGGAGAGAGAGAATCTTAAGCAGGCTCCATGTCCAGCCAGAGCCTGATATAGGGCTCAGTCTCACAAACCTGAGAATTATGACCTGAGCCGAAATTGAGAGTCAGATGCTTACCTGACTGAGCCACCCAGGCACCCTGAGTTTGTATTATTTTAAAGTCTTCATCTTCATTCTTCCTCCAGGATTGGAGGGCAGGAAGATGGAAAAGCCAGGGCCTTTATATCCAGTTTCTCCACTTACTTAGCATCTCTAGCACTAGCTGTATCCCTCAGTGGCCCCTGGACAGGCTCAGCCATGATTTATTTTTTGCTGGAAGACTCTGGCTTCTGAACTTCAGACAAAAGATGGAAGACTCATTTCTCCTCCCCATTACAGATTTACCCATTGGCTGAGAGGAAACCTGCCGTTTTCACACAACTGGGATGGGAGGAGGGCAAGGAAGGGTCATGGTCTGAGGTGATAATGGCCTTAGGTCATTACCTGCTGTGGCAAAGGCCATTCTCTCTCTTCCCTTATCACCACATTAGCAGTCCCACAAGAAACTCAGGCTGTGCTGAGATCACTAACCATGCCTCAAGCGTCCAGATTGCTGAGGAGGCAGGGAACTTCTTGTACTCTTAACTCAGAAAGTTGTGCTTTTCTCATCAATGAGAATAAGAAATAATAGTTGTCTTTTGTTCAAAGAGTCAGAAAAATGGATTAGCCTCTTGGGAACCTACAGATTTGGTTTAAATTAATCTTCCAAAGATGCATGGAGAACATGAAAGAAAAATCCCAGATTAATAATAAAAAAGAACTGAGGCACTTGTCAGAAAAAAAATTAAAGAAAACAAGCAAATCTAATCCCCCAAATCCCAGCAGTGCTTGGCTTTCTGCTCTCTGTAGTATTCTGTATTCTAACAGAGCAGCCCTGGGTATGTAGTGTGTTTCCAGGACCCTTGTAATTCAGTTTACCCAGTGCCTTCTGACACTTCCCAAGTGAGAGGTGCCCTTTTATATTTTAATTCATTCAATGAGACAAAGTTTTGTGCCGGCACCAGGACAAACAAGTGCAATAGGAAGTGCGGAAGGAGGCTATGCTCCTCGGGTGCCTGTTTGCTTCCAGATCCATTCCCTGCCTTCTCTATCCCATGTGGTGTCATTGGAAACTACATTTCCCAGACTCCCTTGCTCCCGGGGGGGGCGTTGAGAGAAGGAGAAGAGCCAAGGTATTTCTTCTCACCTCCCTCTGCCTGCTTAGGTGTCCCTAGCAGTGGCTGTGTCTCCTCTGTTGTTTCAGCTTCCACCAGGCAGTCCCTCCTTCCTTTGTCCCAGAAACTTCCCAGAAGCCCCTGCCATGGTTTTAGCTCCTGCTAGGAGGCCTGGCTTCTGCACTCTGTAGACCCATCTCTTTTTATTGTCCTTCCAGCCCTCAGGTGATGGTGACTTGCCACTGTTGCTAATTTCTTGGTCTCCGCATTGCCCTCTGCATGGTGTCTTGGTTTTTGTATTATCTGTGTCACAGTTCCCCCATATCAAATTGCTTCTGCTTGAAAGACCTGGACTGACTTTTACTCTTTTGACTGGATCCTCATTACTATAGTGGTCTGTCCTATGGGTTGAGGACAAAAGAGTCCTTATTACCCTCCACTGACCAATGAGATGAGAAGCCGATTCACCTAATTGAGGAAAGTGCTAAACAGAAGCCAGGCTACAGGGAACAAGGATTTGGGTCAATGTTATTATCACACAATAGTCATAGAGGCCCCTCAGTGCCATAGTTCCCACAATTAGTTCCTTCTGCCCTGACCCAGAACATTCTAGGTTTGTTACTATTACTTACTATTTTTATCCTATTTTACAAATATGGAAATTAAAGGCTAACATGAAATCAGTTGCCAAAGGTCAGTGTAACTCCAGAGCTTGTACTTCTGACCCCTGTACTACTCTGATCTCCTGACATGTTCTCCACATGGTCCCCAAAATAAGTATTGCCCAACACCCTCTGTTTCTGATCTACTCAGACTGGTCCTGGTTTCTTCTGGCTTTAACTGGAGGTTGGGCTGCAGAAGAAATAAAAACATGTCCAATTTTTGCATCTTAGATCTCATTTGACTTCTAACCAAGATAAGTCCCAAATCAGCTCTGCCATAAAATGGTGGAAACTTCCTTCAGGTCCTGATGCTTAGGCTGCAACTATGTGCTATAACTAGCACATAGATACACGTGTGCTTTCTAATCCAGCAGTAACCAGCCATCCTCTTACCATCTATAGGAATGTCTGAGGGCATCTGCAAGATGCTGAATGAGACCAGGGGTGGGCTCCACTCACAAAATGGACAAAGCTCATAACCCTATGAGGGGTTGGAGCCATGACACCAGCCTCATTAGCACATGTCTCTAAACAACTGACAACAGTCATCGAAGCAAACTCCTTTTCTTCCAAGAATGTTTTAGGCCGTAGACTAAAAGGCTGTGCCCCTACCCATTCCCTGGGAGCCAGGCCTCATTAAGAAAAGAACTTAGATAGGTCCAAAAGTTCCTCAGAATGACAAATTAACTAAGCTTTTTATAAACTGTAGCCTTGGGGATGAGGAGGAACTGGGTTATTCCCAGCGAGTCTGCTCCACTGATGCAGGAAGGCTGTTGTCTTGCAAAGAGCCCTGGATGGAGTGACCGGGAAGGCACCAGGCACCTATTAGGGAGGAAAAGAATTTGCAGAGATTGAACTGGGGCTGACCTGATTTCTTGTTGGGGAACTGTTGCCTGGTGCTGCAAGTAGAACACAGAGGGAATTTGTTTCAGATTTGTATCGTCATGACTATCATCATCATCCTCATCAATGACATTATCATCCTCAACCCCAAACAATATTTATTAAGTAGGTTATTATGATAGCCAAATAAATTTGGGGTAATTACCTATGAAATTTGGGTCCACATCTAGACTCAAGCCAATCAATCAAATATCCATCAATCATTTTCTGAGTATCTCTGAGGTGCTGGACCACTAGTTCCCCAGCCTGGCTGTACGTTAGAATCACCAGGGCCTGGGCCTCACATCAGACCAATTAAATCTAAATCTCTGGTTGTGGGACATGGCATTTGTGTTTTTTAAAAAGCTCCACTGGAGACTCTAATGTGCAACTGAAGTTGAGAAGAAATGTGCTAGGAACTGTGGAAAGATAAAGTACGTAAACAAAACCAAACACCTGACTTCTGGGTACTTACTGCCTAGTTAGGGAAATGTATGCAACTCCAAGGGACAAACAAGTCAGGAAGGTGGAGGGAAGAGTAGTTTCAAGACTTTGTGAGAGCTTTGTGGAAGAATTGGAAATTGAGAAGGAACTTAAGGACAGTTAGATAACAGTTGGATGATTTGAAGCTGAAGTGGCCCAATAATGCTAGAAAAGGAGACTAAACTTGTTATATTTTGGAAGCAGTGGCTAGATCAAGAATTTGTTAAGTAGTGGGTCACTACAAGAGAAAATTAAAAAGGTCGGTCATGGGCTAGATTCAAGTCAGCCTTGATTATGTTGCTCAGCAAATTTCTACAACTTACTCATCATGTATAACTGAAATTTTATACAAATAGAACATAGTGCCTAGTTAGCAATATTGTATCATGCACTTAAAAATGTGAAATTTGTTAAGAAGGTAGAGCTTATGTTAAATATTTTTATCACATATACAAAAAGGACACAAGGAAACATTTAGAAGTGATGGGTATGTCTATTACCTTGATGGTGATGATGGTTTCTTGTGTGTATGCATGTGTCCAAACTCATCAGATTGTACACATTAAATATGTACATTTTTTGTATATCAGTTACACCTCAATAAAGCTGTTTTAAAAAAGGAAGCAAGGAGGGGCTCCTGGGTGGCTCAGTTGGGTAAATGGCTGGCTCTTGATTTAGGTTCAGGTCATAATATCAGGGTTATAAGACTGAGCCCTGCGTTGGGCTCTACACTAGCCATGAAACCTGGTTGAGATTCTCTCTCTCCCTCTCCCTCTGCCCCTCCCGCACCTCTAAAAAGGAAAGAGAAAAAGAATAAAAGTGGCCTTGACTCCAAGCTAAGGTACTTGGGTGATGGAGGAACTGTTCTGTTGATTCCTGAGAAGGGGAGTTCAAGATGCAGAGACTTTTTATTTTTGTTCGTTGACAGTTTAGATTTATAATGTAATGAAATGTAATATGGACTGGAGTGGAATGGAAGGACCTAGGGAAAGGAAGGGTATTTTGAAAGCTATTGTATCATTTCAGGAATGAGAACTTTGGCCTAGACAAAGGCTATATAAAGAGAAGAAGCTAAAGAAGATGGTCTGGAAGAAGAGTCACTGAATCCTAGTGACCAGTGGGATATTGAAGTTCCTGGCTTGGATGTCTGATTGGGTGCTGGTGTTATTAACCAAACAGGATGGCTGCCAGACTGGCATAGTAGAAGCTCAAGGTTTGGAACAGCTGGACTGAAGTTCAGCTGCAGGTCAGGCACTCACTGAACAAACGAGATTAGACTCTGAGATCTAGTTTTCTTATCTGAAGAGGAGCTTACAATATCTGCCTTGCATGCCAGCTGGGAAGATTAAAAATAATGTATATATAATGCTACTATAGGGCCTTGCATAGAGTAGTAACCCAGTTGGTGTTATTATTTTTAGTATTTTTAAAAAACATAGGGGAAGATGTTAGGATGAGTGGACGTTCCACTGAGTTGAGCTGTAGACATGTTATACTTGCAGACTATCTCAGCAGAAATGCCCAATAGGCAGTAGGTGGTATGGGCCCAGTACTAAAGTCAGGGCTCAAAATAAAGATAGGAGGATCATGTACTTAGAGGTAACAGCAGAAATTCATGGAGGTGGATGAGATTTCTCAGGGACGGTATACAGAGTAAGCAGAAAGGACATTCAAGAGTGGTTTTTGTATCCATCCAGACTCTGGTAACAAATGATAGAACCCTAATTCAAGTGGCTTAAGAACAAAACTGAAGAAGGGAGGGACTTCTATCGACTCTAGTAACTGAAGTTACGGGGGAGGTTCACACGTGACTTCACACATGGTTGCATGTCAAAGATGTCATGGATGTCATGAGGATTCTTCTTTCTGCTCTCCTTCTGGATGGCTTCATTCTCAAGTATGTTCTTCCTGTGTAGACAAAAACAGCCCCGAGGCTTTATTCTACAACTTATAAATACCAGCAGAAAAAGGTCAAGTCTTTCAGCAGTTCCACCAAAGGAACCAAGACTGATTCCCATCAGCTCATTGCTCTCCTGCCCATCCCTGAGACAATGCCCAGGACTTTGAGCCTGAATTACATGACCACCCTTAGGCCTGAGGAGTGGACTCAGGGCCACGGAAACAATTTGACCTGAGTGTAGAGAAGGTATGTCTGCACAAGGAAAATTGGAGGTGCTGTCAGTCCTCTAGAACAGGGGTCCACAGGCCAAACCCTCCCTTCTACAGCCCATTGTTATAAAGTTTATTTGGAACATAGCTGCAGCCCCAGGTTTAGGTATTGTCTATGACAGTTTTCGAGCTACAGCAACAGAGCTGCATCATTACTATGGAGACCACCTGGCCTGCAAAGCCTGTGATATGTAATATCCTACTATTATGGCCCCTTACAAACTAACTCACATTTTCCTCCAACACCTAGAGCTTCTCTATATGGGTTTAACATCTTCTGGATCTTTGTAATAAATCCTGAGGGAATTGTCCTGTATACATTGTTAAATTTTAAAGAATATATTGGTTCTTTACAGAAAAGTCTGCCAACCCCTGCACTAGAACCTAAGCCCATAAGAACAGGAACTTTGCCTGTTACATGTACTGCTATATGCCCAATGCTGACAGAATGTCTGATATAGATGGTAGGTACTGAATGAGTACTTGTGGCATGAATAGGGAAGTGGATACCGAGTCTGTATAAAGATTGGATGTCTGCTACCAAACCACAGAGAGCATTAACACTGAACAGAGGTCAGCTTTAGGGACAGGAGGGAAAACAGAGGAGGAAAGGGCACTTGAGCAGGAGCCATGTCTCCGGAGCTGCATGAGGAGAACAGATCAGAGAGGCCGGTCGGCTGCAGGAAGGGGAGAGGAGGCTCATGGGTCTGGATGGTAAGAAGGCACTCAACATACTAATCTTCCCCGAAGCCATGGCAGTGGATGCAGCCTGATGAAGTGTGGGCTGAAGAGGTGGAAACAGTTCAGGCTTAGGGACTTGAGAGGGACAAATGCTGGGCAATGAAGTGTCACGTGGGAAGGGGGCGATCTTTCACATTCAGGTTGATAAGAAGGGCAGGCCATGATGGGGAGGAGACGGGGGTTCTTAAAGTGCCGGGTTCTCAGGAAGGTCTTCTCTCCTGATCATGGCTTGGAAGTGCACTCCTGAGAGCCCAACCGGCCTGCTCTGACATCCGTCCTTCAACAGCTGGGAATCATGCCGCACCAAGTCCATTACCACACATGGTTAAAATGATTTACTGTTTCCTTACTGACTAACTCACATTTTCCTCCAAGGTCCGGAACCCTTGGATTTTCCCTGTGGATTTAACATCTTCTGAGTCTTTGTAATAAGCCCGGAGGAAACTGCCCAGTATACACTGTTAAAATTTAAAACAGGAAGTATAAAGGCTGGTCTTTCTTCTTTTTTCTTGAACTTAATTCAAAGACCCCTCCTGCTAACTTTATTGGAGTATATTAATCAGTGTTGAAATCACCCATCGCAGAGGTACAAACTTCCAGTTATAAAATAAATATGTCATAAAGATCAAAAGTACAGCAGAAGAAATATAGTCAATAATATTATAATAACGTTGCATGGTGACAGATGGTGACTACATTTATGGTGTGAGCAATGAGTAATGTGTAGAATTGTTGAATTACTACATTGCACACCTGAAACTAATATAACATTGCATGTTAACTAGACTTTGATAATAAATTTGAAAAAAACTCCACCAACTCAGCTTCAGTTGTATTTAAATCAATTCAAATATTTGCAGAGCCCACTGAAGGCAGGATTCCATTCTTCCCAGTGTCAATTCCATCCCAGAGGAATTCTTCACATGCTGGTTTCCTCTGTTTGAGTCTGAAGTGAGCTAAGGTTTTTGTTTTTGTTTTTTAACTAACATATAATGTATTAATTGTTTGAGGGGTACAGGTCTGTGAGTCCTGAGTCTTACACATTTCACAGAACTCACCATAGTGTCACCCTCCCCAGTGTCCATCACCCAGCCACCCCTTCCCTCCCATCCCCCTATCTTCCAGCAACCCTCCGTTTGTTTCCTGAGATTAAGAGTCTCTTATATGGTTTGTCTCCCTCTCTGGTTTCATCTTGTTTCATTTTTCCCTCCCTTCCCCTATGATCCTCTGTCTTGTTTCCCAAATTCTTCTTATCAGTGAGATCATATGATACTTGTCTTTCTCTGATTGACTTATTTCACTTAGCATAATACCCTCTAGTTCCATCCACGTTGTTGCAAATGGCAAGATTTCATTTCTTTTGACGGCTGTGTAAAATTCCATTGTGTGTGTGTGTGTGTGTGTGTGTGTGTGTGTGTGTGCCACATCTTCTTTATCCATTCAGCTATTGTTGGACATCTAGGCTCTTTCCATAGTTTGGCTATTGTGGACATTGCTGCTATGAACATTGGGGTGCATGTGCCCCTTTGGATCACTACATTTATATCTTTGGGGTAAATACCCAGTATTGCAATGGTTGCATCATAGGGTAGCTGAAGCGAGCTAAGGTTTAATGAAAGAAGCATCCAACAGAGCCTCAGGACTCAGCAGGCACTCACAAATCCCAGCCCTTCCAAAGTGGTCCTGGTCAGAGGCTGGAGCTTCCCACAGGCCTTTGATCCAGGAAGGGGAATTTCAGAGGGCCTTGAATCTTTAGACGCCCTTCAGGGAAAGTGGTCTTTGCATCAACGCATTAGCTCAGGTTAGGCATCCAAGGACACACTTGGTACTTGGTATGCCGTTTCAAATAAGCTTTTGCATTTAGGTTTTCGTTAAGAAAAGTTGTGTAGGCTGTCATCCAGGGCAGGAGTTTCAGGTTTTGTTAAGTCATTCCCGGGGAGGAGAGAAGATGCTCTGCGGCTCACGCAAGGCCCTCTCTCAAGGTGCCATTAGGGTTTTCTCACCCTGGCTGCTGGCGGCTGCAGGTGTGAAGATAAAAACAGATTGTGAGCCCCTGTGTGAGGCAGGGCCTCCCTACCCCTCACTCTTTGACAGCTAATTCTTCTGGACAAAAATCAAGTCAGAGCTGGGCTCCAGCTTCACGAGATACGCTGGGCCAGTGAACATGGGAATTTGCTGAGAATCACTCCCTGGCCTCACCAATCTCCATCTCTGCACCCCCACCCCAGGGGCTGTGGACTCAGATGTTCCCCCCGGGCCCCACACACAGTATCAGTGTGAGTCTACAACTAACCTAGTCCCTAAGAAGTAAAATCGGTGAAGGTGAGCAGGGAGTGGAGGTGAGGCTGTTTCAGGCTCCTACTAACACCTACTTAGACCAATCGAAACTCTAAAGCCCCTTTTATTTGGGATCCTTTTGCAGTCCTGTGTGTTGCAGCTTACTGCCGCTAGGGGCTGCTGTGGTCAGGGATTAGAACCAAGAACCTGGAGCTGTTTACAAAAGGAAAAAGAGAAAAAAAGACAAAGCAGTGATTATTTCAGTTCGTGAATATTTTTGTGATTTGGGTAGTGTGTTTGCCCTCTGCCCCCATTTTGCAAGTACGTGACTCCTTTCTTACAGAGTGGCCCTGCCAGGACGGCCCCATTAGAAGGTCCCTTCCATTTGATCCGCAGACCTTGTGTTGACAGGTGCCAGCTGTTACGGCTGATACAGGCTGGGCTGGACTCCATGCTTCATCCGACACAGTGTCTAGGGAGGAAAAGCACTTCTGAGGATACAGGGTGGAGTTGGATTTTCCATTACAAGTCGGGTAATGAACGTGGAAGAAAGCAAACTAGGTTGGGGGAGAAGCTGTGATCAGGCCATCTCCCCTGATTCTGTAGTTCTCTCTCGGCTAACAGCAAGATAAGAAGCTGTCAGTGCTTCAGTTTAGTCCCAAGCGGCATTTACCGGGCACCTACTATGTGCCGATTCCCTGATCTAGTTCAACTGTATTTATACAAGACCTCTGGAAGAGCCGAGTTAGAAATTTGTAAGGTAGGGCAGGGGAAGAATTTAGAGGCTTTTGAAAATCGCTCACAGGATCAAGGAAAGTAAGAAAAACCTGTAAATTGCATTTATTTAATTTACCAGGAAACAGAAAGTGGAAGGGCAAAACAGTGAATTAAAGGATAGGGTTTTTGCCTTCTTTATTTCTTATGACTAAAAAGCATGAAAGCTGGCAAAATGAACCCCTGCCGAAGGATGATCTCCTCCGTTGCTAAAAGGGCGCGGCGGCGTTGTTTTATTATTATTATCGTCGTTGCTGCTGCTGTTGGCGTTCTTATTGTGGACATTTTTGCCAGTGTGAGCAATTGTCCGCAAAGGACATGCATTGTTACTTATCAATTTAGCCTCAAAACAAAACAAAACAAAACCCCATTCCCCTCCCTACTGGAAATAGAACTGAAATTGGCAGCATTCATAATGGGGTCTTCATGCTGCAGCATTGTGGTCTGGGCTGAGGGACTCTTACAGTCTGGCACTTCAGGCCCCAGGAAAGATTTCTGTGAAGGCAGAATCGAGGCAGAACTTCTGCATTTGCTCTCTGCAGCCCTCCGCCAGGAGCAGACAGTACTGGAGGGAAACAATGACAGCCTATAGTCACCTTCACTAGATTCTCCTCATGCAGCCAGGCAGCCGTGATCTGGGCATGCTCTGCTCTCTGTCCTGGCCCTCCAGACACAGTGGGAGATTTTGGGACATAGTCAAAGTCAGGACCTGTGTGTAGAGCGACACGGAGCAATCTGGGAAATGTCTGCTCACCCCCGAAGTCCAGGCATATCTGGAAACTTCTTTACCCTCTATTGCCTCGTAACAAGGTATAATGAGCAGAGGGAAAATGTGTGGAATGAGTCTGGTCCATTGTCTGGCAGGGAGTGGGTGCTCAACAAATGGGGTTCCCTCCTCTTCTTCCTTCCCTGTTGGCTTGCTCCCCTGTATCAACCAGAAGGTATCAATCTAGGGGTTTCTGGTGAGGAAGAACTGATCTTTTATCTGGTATTTCAGGAATGGGCGGTGTGGTCAGCTCAAGAGGGGAGGGCGATTTCCTCCTGCTCTCCAGGACCAAGTGGGGGAGAAGCATTGGGCTGGAAATCTGAATGGAACTCCGAAACACCTAATGGAGAGGCTCTTGGAGGGCAAGAGACCATTTGCGGAGAGTAACAGCAGGGGGCTTTAAGTGTCTACAGATTCTGCGTGAGTTATGTATTTTCTGCTTGTAAAGCATTTGACAGGTTTTTAAATGCATCAAACTGAGCAGATTTGTTGTGAAATGCAGCACACATATGCTGAGCATTTTAGTAGAATCATAGCCACCAGGAATGGTTTTCTTCTGGTGTGAAAATACAAATACCCGCTCCTTCCTTTGATCACAGTTCCCAGCACAGAGACCTCTGGATTTGCATAAATAGAAAGATTAATTTGTATGTCTGGAATTCACACCCTACCAGATTTCTCAACTTCGTCTTTTTTGTTGAAGGCTCAGCCCTCCGGGACTCTTAGGATGGAGGTGACCTACAATGATTATTGACACTAACCCGTCTGAGGAGTTTCGCCTGTATCCTCCCCGCCCAAAGCGTGGTCTGTGAGCAGCAAGCACCAGCATCACCTGGAAACTCACTGACAATGAAGAATCTCAGCTGCACCTCAGACCTAGTGAACCGGAATCTGCATTTTAACAAGACCTCCAGGTGATTCGCAAACAACCGAAGTTTGAGAAGCACTGTTCTCCTTCCCCTCTGACAGATGCCACCCACTTCCCCCGAAGAGAGCCAGCGCTTCGAGACTTTTCCACTCATTAGCTATCATGAGCTTTCTGAAGCAGCGTGTAGTACGTCAGCCCTCTCTTCTCCAAGCAAAGCAATTAATTGACTCACCCAACTAATATTTATGGTCTGCCGACTCTGTGCTAAATGTTTGTGGGGGAGGAAAGATGTGTATGTGAAGATAGAAGCTCTGCACCCCATTGCCCTTCTCCAAGCTCCCTGTGTATTCAGCTCATTCTCAAATGACGTGGCTTTCCGACCTCGTTGTCATTCTTCTTCAGTTCATCCCAGTTGTCAAACTAACTCTTTTAACATCGATTCATTAAAAAAATATTTATTGACCTCCCCTTAAAATCTGGTACTTAGATATGATCATATAGTTCTTTTCTTCTTTTTTTAACCATATAATCCGGCAATCCCAGTGCCAGGTATTTATCCAAAACAATTGAAATCAGGATCTTGAAGAGATACCTACCTGCACTCCCATGTTCATTGCAGCATTATTTACAATAGCCAAGATGTGGAAACAATTAGAATATCTATCAGCAGATGCATGGATAAAGAAAATGGGGTGCATACGTAAATGGAAACTTAGGGGCTCCTGGATGGCTCAGTCAGTGAACCGTCTGCCTTTGGCTCAGGTCACGATCCCGGGGTCGTGGGATCGAGCCCTACATAGGGCTCCCTGCTTGCTGGGGAGTCTGCTTCTCCCTCTCCCTCTGCCTCTGCCCTTGCTTGTGTTCTCTCTCTCAAATAAATAAATAAAATCTTTTTAAAAAATAAATGAAACCTTAAAAAAGAGGGACGTTCTACCGTATGCAATGACAGAGGCGAACTGTGAGGGTGTCATGCTGAGAGAAAAAGACAGTCACGGAAGGACAAACGCTGCATGATCCCACTGACATGAAGTATCTCGAACAGTCAAATCCATAGATGCAGAAAGTGGCATGGTGGTTTCCCATGGGTCGGGGGAGGAGGGAAATCGGGAATTTTACTAATCGACAGGTATAAAGTTTCCGTTGAGACAGATAAAGAAGTACCAGAGATCTACTGTACGATGTTGTACCTGCCATTAACAATGCTGTATGTAAAAAAAAAAAAAAAAATTAAAAAAACAATGCTGTAAGTACCTTAAAAATTTGTTGAGTATAGATTTCATGTTAAGTGTTCTTGCCACTATAAGATTAAATTTAAAAATCTAATATTTCTTATATAACTTGAAAAATTAATAATTTAAGGGGACTTCTGTGGTCTGGGAAGAAGTGTCTGAAGTCTCGTGTGAGTCCCGTAGCTATGACTAATTAGCTGTGTGACTCGGGCAAATTCTTGTACTTCTCTGGACAACTTCATCCTAAAGTATGGCTATTAGAGTACATGACTACGATACGTTCACATTCTATATTTTATGAGAGATACTATGAAAAAGAAGAAAAAGCGACCCCTGCCACATTGCACCACTCAGTGAGCACCACTTCCTGTCCACCATATTTATTGAGCACACCATTCTCTCAGTGCCAGGCACATTCCCAGGCCCTGGAGATGTGGCAGTAACTAGAGCCAACAGCCTCTGCCCTCATGGACCTTCCATTCTAGGAGAGAAAGACCCAAAACAGAGGGCCCATAAATGAGCTTCTTGTCCAACAGCTCTGGCCTGCACACTGCAGCTCAGGCAGAGTGTTGCTGGAAAGGCAATGAGAGGAGAGTCAGGAGAGAAGTATTTGCTTCTCCTATCGCTATCACCCTATCAGTTCCTCATCTCTGTTTTGCAAGCAGCCTGAAGACTGAGGAAATGAATAAAGTAAAATAAAAGCTCTTTGTTTCTTGCCAAACCAACTCTTTCCTTTAACACTGACTCCCACCATAAGAACTATGTTGCTTTTCCTATGCAGCAAGAGGAGGGAAAAAGGAGAGAAGCAGAAACCTACAGCATTAGGGAAAGTCATCCTTCAGCCCTCAGGCAGCAGGAAAGAGCCTGTGAAGTGGGCTCCAAAGTATGATTTATGGAGGCCTGCTGGCTAGGCCACTCCGCTGAGTGCTCTGGAAACAAAACTCTACCACAAAATGGAAAATGCATGTTTACAGGCTGCCCCAGTGCAGGTCCAGGGGTGAGAGCTTAAGAGCTGACTCACTGACATTTCCCAGGCAGGTTCTTTCAAGCATCTCCTCTGCAAACAGTGAGACTCAGAGGATAGCCTTTCTTCAGGATGCCTGCCATTCTGCTGGTGCAGGAAATCATTTGCAGGAGCAAATAACACCTTGAACAAGCTTGTGTTGGAGATGCATTTCTACATTCCAGAAGAATGTTTCTGTACAAAGCCTGTGTCCCCTTCTGTCAGACAACTCCAGCTTAAATGTGGACTTCAGTCCCAGAATCCCCCAGGAACTCTTCTGTTTGGCCATGAATCTACCATTCTGGAGACTCTAGGTGCTTCTCATTGATTAGACAAGGATTACTGAACATCTACCATAAAGGATCTGTTCATCTATAGTGGCATGGCCCAAGAAAAACCTAGTCCTCTCTGCTACCTTCCCAATTCCTTGACCGTCCATCCAGGTCTTTGTGGCCAACTAGGGTATTGGAGCTTTGAGAAGATTATAAGCCCCACCAATCCTTTTGTGTCAGTTAGGATTCCAGGCTGCACACAACAGAAAACACCTTTGGACTCTTTATACAAATGGAGCCTAGATGGGGAAGGTATAACAAGTAGGAGTTTTTCTATTTCAAGTGTGGATGCCATGGCCACTACCACCTCCACCATTGCCATGATGAATGGCTTCATCACGGGTCATTTGCTTTTCAATGGTTTTACTTTTCCTTTCAACACTCTTTCAAGATTTAAAGTCTGGGGAGAATCTGTTCTAGCTATCCTGAAGTGGCTCTCTTAGTTTTATAGTGAAAGATGATCATCTTAAATTATTTTTCACCAAGACTATCCCCAAAGGGGAGCCCAGGAAGTAATTTCCCAATAGGAAAGTGGTGGGCCATTGATGGATGTCCATGACATAGTTGGCCAGTCTCCATCTTGCAAAGACAACCAAAAGAAAATCCAGAGGAAGTTATCTAAAACTCTCCCAGTTTTATCCTCTTTGTCTCTTGAATATATCGGAGACATCACATAGGAACCCCCATTTGGATTAGCTTGTAGGGACCTAATCCCAACCCCTCCATATCCCAGCTTGGTGTCTTTGTCTGTAAAATGGGGCTAGCTAGTCCTGTTAACTTTTCAATGTTACTGTGAACTGAATGAGGAAATGAGTATAAATGTTTTTGAAGAGCAGATCTCATCCTGTAATTGAGAGATATTAAGCTTGTTCTGAATGGGCCAGCTGTGCCTGATCACCAGCTTTTCATTCCCTCCTGTCCTCACTGCCCCTGTTAATTTGCTTTTGCTCTGATTTATTTAGTTGGTTAGTTTTACTCTGCTTTAATCCTCAGAGGGTTTGGCTTTCAGGTGGCAGAATTTCCTCCTTCATCCCCTGGCAGGCTTGTTTTTGCTCACATTTCTGCTTCTGTGATTTCATGAGGGCATTTGTTTTCCTCCTTTGGGTTTCATGTGTAGCTGATGGAAGAGCTGGAACAAGCGGGGGGCTCACCCTTTGATGGGCAGCCTTTCCTTGGCACCCACAAAAGACCAGGGCACATTTTTCTCATCCAGGCTCCTGCAGAATTATTCCCACTCTCCTGCCCCAACACGTTTCTTTCTCTTTTTTCTTCTTCCTTTTCCTTTTGCTTCTAAGTGTTACTGCCTTGAGATGACTGGGACCCAACAGGCTGAGTACAATACTCTCAGGACCTCTGTCCAATGCTTTTGAGGTCTGGGTGTAACAGACCTTCCTAACTATTCTACGCCAACAAGGTGCCATTCAGCTACAACAGTTGCAGACTGAGATTCTCATTGGAAAGAACCGCAGAAAAACAACACACTTGAGTCCTCTTGAACATCCAACAACAAAATATAGCCAATTAAGAGAGAAGTCAAAATAAAGATAGGGGTGGAGAAGTCATGGAAAGGGGTAGGTTCTGAACACTAGAGTTACTTAATTGTGAACCAGAACTGAATAAATTGGGAATTATAATTATAGAATAGCCTGCAAATGTCATAAACCTTGAAAATTAAAAAAAGTAACCAACAAAAATAGGGGTAGGGCCGTGCTGATTTCCATATCTCCCATAGGATGGAGTAAGTAAATCTTATTTGAAATTGATATATAAAACAACACCTAAAAATTGATATGCATAGCTAAAATAAATTAAGCATTTTTAAGTTTTAATTGTCATTATTAGTTTAATCCAAGACAGCTGTTTTAGGAATTAATACCTTTTTTGGTACAGTAACTTTTACTTAAAATTTATAAATTCTTTTAATTTAATGTCAATTTTTTTCCTACTAAATACAAGTAAAATAATTTTATCTTTTAGGAAATTGCATGTATGGTAGCATCTACTTCATTGAAACGTATTTTACATGATTTATCTGTCCTCCCATCTGTATAAATGCAAAAGAAAAAGAGATGTTTGGAATGATATTCTGATAATTTAAAAAATCACATTATTTTAATAATATCTATTTCTAGGGGTTAGATTCGTTATAATTCTCTTACTTTCTTCTTTGTAGATTTGGCACTGCTTAAATTATTTAGAATAAACACAAACTATTTTTTTTTAAAGCCCAATACAGTCATTACTCTCAAAAAAAGAATCATCAAGTAAAGGACTCTGGGTTCATTGAAAAATCTGCTGTATAGATGAATAATTTAATATAGATTCTTAGCATAACATACATGATTACTCATGTTTATATGGACTACTTGAGTATATCTATAAATCCTCCTAATTTATAACTCAGATAGATATTTTTTAAAGCTTAAAGTCTTCCAATTTGGAAATGTTTCTGTATGTTAATATATGGCTATGCCATTGTTGAAGTACAGTACACATGCTTTCTTAATCCATGTTGGGGTGCACAGCTGATGATGAAGTTAGGGCAGAGGGTAAAGAACAAGCTCCTGTTTTTAAGGCAAATGAATTTATTATGGTCAGAACTACCAGAGCGAAGCAAAAAGTGAACATACAGTGAATTAATGATGTAAGAGAAGAGCTGAAAGGAAAGACTCCTGTCAGAGTGACAGCAAGCTTAACATTGTGACTTAAGGCCTCTATTTTTATGCCTCCACCACCTCTAGTTTGGGCTTGATATACAGACAGTCCCATGCTTTAAGACTCTCTCTTGTTCAAGTTATTTTTCCCTGGGTGGCAATTTTTCTGCTCTCAATTCAGGGAGAGTGAGCTGAGAGCAAGTGAATTGGTGGGACAAGCCTAGCCTGTGGAAATCAGGATGGGGATGGGTTGTTTTTCCTAATCTCCAACCTTTACTAAGGAAAAGCCCTGGGAGGGTTGATAATACAGTTCCTTCTGTAAAAGTGGGTGGTTTTAAATTTGAATTCATCTGGGAAAATTGCATTTCTCCAAATTTATGCCAATATTCAGACCCAAGCTCTGACAGTGATGCCACGCAAAGCATTGATGTTTAACGAGGGCCTTCAAAATTTTACCAAAAAGCAAGGAATAAATGACCCAAATACCTTCCTACTGAATCAGTGGGAAATATTTGAAATTGCTTGCTGTAAAAAAAAAAAATCAGCAAATACATGCATCTATTTTTTTTAACATGGAGAAATATATGGATTTATTTTAAGTGTATTTTAACATAAACTGTATCCTACTGTATATCTATATCAATGTATCTAAAAGGTCTGCAAATCTTACCTCAACAATGGTGGCCTTTAGGGAGAAGCGGGCGGACTGAGGTTGGGCATGAGGAGCAGAGACCTTAGCAAAGAGGTATCTGTGATTTTCTCACATCTCTCCTCTCTCTTCCTCTCTTTCCTTTCTCTCCTTTTGTCTGTCTTTTTAAGAAACAGTCATACTTTACTTTCACAACTGAAAATTACTTTTAAAGATTTGGGAATAATATTTTCCAGAAAAGTCCAGCTATATATTTAATAATTGCCTAAGCAAATTGCTTAACTGGTTGTTTTATTTATTTTTTTAAAGATTTTATTTATTTATTTGACAGATAGAGATCACAAGTAGGCAGAGAGGCAGGCAGAGAGAGAGGAGGAAGCAGGCTCCCCACTGAGCAGGGAACCCGAAGCGGTCCTTGATCCCAGGACCCTGGGATCATGACCTGAGCCAAAGGCAGAGGCTTTAACCCACTGAGCCACCCAGATGCCCTAACTGGTTGTTTTAAAAACCAACTTTTGCATAGTAGCTATGGTTTGTGATGCAACTGATTCCATACAGTCACTGAGATGAATGAACATAGCAAAGAGGTGGGTTTTTTATTTGATTTTTTTATCTGAATAAATGTTGTTGATGGATGGGTGGATGGATGATTAGATGAACCGATGGTTGGATGGATGGACAAATGGGTGGATGAAAGGATGGTGGATGTGTGGATGAATAGATAGGTGGATGGTTGGTTGGGTGGATGCATGGGTGGATGGAAAAATGGATAGATGAGTGATTAATGTGGTGTGAGAGATAATTACTTGTTAAATTAAGGGTGACCTTGAGCACAGGTTATAAATTTGAAAACAAATACGAGTTCAAACACATTCTTATTTCTTTCAGACCTATAACTGGATTCTATAAAGGCATTATTTCTTATCTTTAAAAAAAATTAGCAAAATAAGGGGTTGGACAGTGAAGCTGAGGTTTTGTAGAGATGCAATAGGGAACAATAAACTGTTTCTGCTCTCTCAGTGAAATGAGAGGAAAACATACAAATGAACACCAAAATTATTTAGGGATGTAGAAGGGTGATTATACAAGTTACAGGGAGGACAATAGTGCCCAGAGGTGTAGCAAAGCAGTCAGGAAACTGGATCTGCCGCACAAATATGGGTTTTATTCCAAAAGGGACAAGAGAAGGAGATAGTCACTGGCAGCCAAGTTTACTCTCCGCCCCAAGTGTGATAAAGGCATCAATAATTCCATAAAAGGAAGCAAGAGACTCTTCCTCTTATGGACGCTCAGTGAGAGGAGACAAAAGGTTGCATTTTTGCTTGACCAGAGCGATGGTTTTTCCTAAATCATCATCTCCTATTCACTTCCTACTTCCCAGCTCAGGGTCACTGCCCTGTCCCCTCACCCACAGAGTCTCTTTATATTTTCACAGATCTGGATGTGGAGTAAAACGAAGACTGAATGTGAAGCAAAAAACCTTCATCCTCTGTTTCCATCACGAGCTGACTCCATCCCAGCCTATCAGGGAAAACAAAATCTTTTCTCTAAGCCCTAGAAGGCTTTTGGCAGGCATCTTGCCAGAGAACACCTCTTGGCTTACAAAGCAAAGAATCTCCAGGGCCACCATTTGAAAAGTGCAGTGTCGTATGATGCCCAGGGCCTCGTGGCTTTTCCGGGACCACTGGGCATTATTACAAATGAAATGCCAAGGCAGAGAACTTACCCAGAAATTAGTGGGAACAAGAAGGAAATAGGTTTGGCTATTTCACGCAACCTAAAGAGTGCAGACCAGGGCTCTGGGTGGAAAGAAGAAGAAGAAAGAGAGAAAAAGTCCCCCCACCCCCCAACTCCCACCTCACACAAAGGCTGGCAGTGATTGACTTTGGAAGTGCCATAGACACATCTCTGCTTAAAACACATGCTGTCAAACTTGTTTTTCTGTGCCTTGAAAAATTCTGTCAAATGCCACAAGCCATTCTGTCAAGAAATCTCTTGTTTTTAACTGCCAGATCCTTTGCCTTACCTCTTTTTTCTTCAAAGCATTAACCTTTTTCTTGGCCTGTTGGCCAAATATGATGGAGGAAATGAATGCTCTAGTTGATTGTCCTGATGATGGAATGTGCTATATGGCGATACGCTAAGCCACAGGCCTCAAACTCAAATGCCTCCAGGGGCCCAGCAGGTAACACAAATGAGCAAAGCATGCCTGATGGTAATTTTGGAAAGTAGGCTCTCCACGTCCCACCAAAAAGGGGAACCTGGTCCTGAGCTCTAGTTAACTGTCGACCTGCAAGTCTGGCGTTGCCAGATCTGCAGATCCATTCCATCTGTTTCAGGAACAATTGTTTTACCCCTTCTTTTTCCCCTGATTTTTATGTTTCTTTGGGGACTGCTGCTCAGTTTACAGTAATAACTGCACCAGTGGCAAAGTTATGTTACCTACCCCCACCCCACCCCCATCTTTTAGGGAACGTTTTTGTTTTTCTCTTATTCCATGATTCTAAATTGTGATTTACCAGAAGCTACTTCTGGTAGCTGCACAATTACTACGTAGTAACTTCTCTAAAATTTCTCCAAGAATGGTCACCTAGCCCAAGCTGAACTGATTCTAGTGCCTCACCTTCCTGGCCTCAGTGATTGGGCCAGGGACTGGTCTTGTGACACAAGTTGTCCAATTAGCATCTTTTCCTCTTTTCTTTTTTTTTTCTTTTCTCTTATCCTTTTCTTCTTCTTTTTCCTTTTCTTTTCTTTCCTTTCCTTTATTCTTCTTCTTCTTTTCTTTCTTTTCTTTTGTTTCTTCCTTTCTTTTCCTTTCCTTTCCTTTCCTCTCCTCTCCTCTCCTTTCCTTTCCTTTCCTTCCTTCCTTCCTTCCTTCTGTCTGTCTTTCACTCTTTCTTTCTTTCTTTCTTTCTTTCTTTCTTTCTTTCTTTCTTTAATTGGAGCTTGGGGGAAAGAGCCTTCTTTTCCCTGTGAAGCTGGGAGGGTGCAGCTAGGAAATAATTGGTGGCCCCCACTGCAGCCTTGTGGAAGAAGTTAGCCTGAGGGAAGTATACAAACACTTGAGGGCAGTCGTGTTTCCAGCCTCTGTTGTTTCAGAGAGCAGCTCCTCTCCTGTTACTTTCAAGTATTAGTTTATGAGGAAATAAAGTCTCCCTTTTTGCCTAGCCAATTTGTGTTGAGCTACTGTCACTTGTAACTCAAAAGACCCTGACAATTATGTCGACTTGGCTGGACTGCTTGGGTTTAATCTGCATGTGAGACTTGCTAGCTCTGTGATCTTGAGAAAGTTTATTGACCTCTTTGCCTCAGTTTCCACAGCTATAAAATGGTAACAAAAACAGAACCTACCTTATAGTGTTACTGTGAGGATTAAAAGAGTTAATACATATAAAGCACCCAGAACATAAGTGCTGTTATCAAAGTGTGATCAAGTGAGAAAAAATTATTTGGAGAGACAGAGTGACTCTATCAGTCTGTCTGCAACTGGACCCAAACTGTTTGCACTTCTGCTCAAAGAAAAATTTGAAACCTCAAAGTGATTCTTCTTCTATCACGTTCTTATCCTTCAAAGAAAGTGCCTAAGAAAGAAGTTTCCCTTCTCCTTTCTCAAAGAGAGGGAAAAAAGAGCTTTATAAAATCACATTAATGTTACATCAAGAAATTAGAAGACAAAGTAGACAGGAACTCTAGAACAAGGTGGAACTTATTAATATTCTGAGAGGGATGGAAAGTCGAAGAGAGAGTAGAGTCATTTTAAGACATTTAAACACCCACTACAAAGAGAAGTTACTAATGGGTGAGTGTAGGTATAATTTAATGCTTGCATTTATGAGGAAATCCAGGAAATGACAGGCCTGTAATTTTGACTTCAGAGAGAGGTAATGGAAATGCTGCTCAGGCTTAGAGCAGCAGAGTGCTGTGCAAGTTATTATTTAATTAGGAACTGTAAGCCCAGATTCAAACAAGGGAAGAGCTCATTTTGCATGCAGGTTCATTGGCATCCTAAAGAAATGAAGAGGCAGGAGAGAAGCCAGATACTAACATCTTCACGAGGGCCTATCTGAAATGCTGCTGAGGGTGAGCATTTGGGGTCATGAGTCTCCAAGGAAACCTTCCCTGCAGGCTGCCTTTACTCTCAAGGGCCCTGGGCGCCAGTCTCAGCAGAAACAATGTCATCTGCAAGGCAGGAAGGAGGAAAACAAAGTTGGGCAGTGATTTCTGTGCTTTAGGAATTGAACTGAGAAAGGAAGAGATTAAACGTCAAAAGAATTACAGTTTTGATAGGAGAATCAACTTTGTGAAATCTAATGATAAAACAACAGGTTGAGGCTGTGGCTTCAGGGTATGGCATCTCCCCTCTTGAAGATCTTCAGGAAGGGATGTGATAGCCATTTGAAGACAAGGAAAACGAAGGAGACAGGTCCATTTAAGGTGATTTTATGGCTATTTTGCTCACTTCCACTGCCTGCCTAACACAACAGATCACCATGAGTTATACTGACATTAACAGACTGTCATGGAAAGTTTCAGCACTAAATCTCTTTTAAAAAGACAAAGCTTTCATGAAAATTTCATGTTACCTGGGAAGCCCTCACTGTTAAAATGGTGGGGCAAAGGCAGGTTAGAACACTGAAGAAACTCATGGCTCTGTTTGACATCACTGTTTTTCCAAGGATGAATAGCAGCCTTTAAGAAAATGGTTATTTCCACCTAAATGGCCATCGATGGATAAAAAGATTAAAAAAAAAAAAAGATGTGGTACATATATACTAGAATACTATTCAGCCATATGAGAGACTAGATCCTTCCCTTTGTGACAACATGGATGGCCCTTGAGCACCTTAAGCTAAGTGTGGTAAGTCAAACGGATAAAGGCAAGTACTGTATGATATCACTTCTACACGGCATCTCAAAAAGTCATATTCATTAAAAAAAAACAGTAAAATCATGGTTAGCAGGGGATGGAGAGGAGGATAAGAGTGATGTTGCTTAAGGGTACAAACTTGCAATGAATAGCAAATAAGCCATAGAGATCTGATGCACAGTATAATGAATATAGACAATACTGTATTATAATTATGTAATGTGATTGATATTGCTATGGCAATCACATTACAATATATAAATGTATCAAAGTAACACATAATGTTATTGCCAAAATTATCCAATAATTTTACCAAATATGTCAAATTTTTCCAATTAAAAAAAGTGGTTATTTCTGGGTCAGACATTTCCTCTCAGAGGATCAGAAAAAGGGTGGATCACCAGCCCCAACATTTATTTCATTCATTCATATTTAAAAAGGTTGAAAAAAGAAAGTGAATCAGGAGAACCCATGGAGAATGTCTTTTATGGGTCAGTCTAACTGGTCCCAAAACAACTTAGCCTGGTCACAAAGTCAAGGGTCCCATTACTAAAAGTATTTCTAAATTGTTTCAGAGGACACCAATCTTAATTCAGAAAACAGTTGTGTGTTTAGGTCTGAAGGCTCATACCATTGTATAGCTGTCAGTTCAATCTCTGGGTTATACCCGCAGGAGGTGACCAGGTGCAAAGAAGCAAAATTATTTGAACCAGATGACACAGATTCTTGTCTCAACTCTGGCTCTGATTCTGGTGACCTTAGGCAAGTCAGTTTTCCTATCTAAGCCGAGTTTCCTTTACTATAAACTTGAAGAAATGAAGAGTCCTTGGCTTCTAATTTCCCTTTCAGCATTAAAGTTCTATGAAATAAGTCTTTTCTAGAAAAAGAAGCTACTGGGCGCCTGGGTGGCTCAGTGGGTTAAAGCCACTGCCTTCAGCTCAGGTCATGATCCCAGGGTCCTGGGATCGAGGCCCACATCGGGCTCTCTGCTCAGCAGGGAGCCTGCTTCCTCCTCTCTCCTCTCTCTCTGCCTGCCTCTCTGCCTACTTGTAATCTCTCTCTCCGTGTCAAATGAATAAATAAAATCTTAAAAAAAAAAAGTAGAAAAAGAAGCTACAGTGTGAATTCTATGAAAATGTGTTTTGGGGGAAGCAAATGTAATAGTGAATGAAGTATTGACTGAGAAGGCCAGACAGAGCAAAGACAGCACCAGGATTGCGGCAGACCAGGAAGCAGGAGTAGAACGTGTTACGGGGAGCATGGTGGCAGGAAAAGGGAGTGAAGAGCTTTGAAAGGCAAAAGCAGAAGGAATTAAGGAAAACATGGATCAGAGTCAAAGCATCCAGCACTGGGTTCTACCCCAAGCTCTGCTCTGAGGTTCATTCTTCAAAGTCAAGTTTTAGATTCATCTCCGTGAAGCCTTTCCAGGCCAGTCCCACCTATAGTACTCTGGACAGGTCAGACTTCTCTCAGAAACCATCAGTGACTCCTCAGGGCCTGGAGAATAAAGTCTGAAATCCATATCCTGTCTTCAAAATTTGTCTTCTACCTATTTACCTAAGGCTAAATACTTTATCCTTTCCAGACTATTCCTGAATGTCCCCCCACTATTTTCTCTTTATGGAAAGCCTTTCAGTTCCCTCACTACTGATGGAAATATACTCATCTTTCAAGATTTATGACACTGTTCCTGACTTCGGGAGTATTTTATATAGAGTTTTCAAGAGCCTATGACAATGAGACCTGCAGTGAAAGGGAAAAAGAATAATGGGCCTCAAAATATGAAAAACAGAAATCAAAATATTTTAAAAACACATTTTTGACAACAAAATATATTTAATCTGATAATTGGATGCATTTTAATATGATGACCATGTTTTGGGTTGGAGCCTTAAAAGGAAAAAGTGCTTGGGGCTTACAGATGCCTCGCAAGAGAAGACTCCTGCTGAAATCAGCACCCTGAGGGCTCTCTCCCCATCCTTCCTGCTTCTCTAGCACTTTGGAGATGCATGCATCGCACCACGAATTCACTCTGTTCTGTGTCAAAGTGACATGTGTTCACTGCTGTCCATGCTTCTTGAAGGCAGGAATCCTGCCTCCAAATGGGGGTCCCAATTACTATCCCATAGGTCAATAGACAAGTTTTTCAAATCAGGAGACTTCACCAAATGCTCTAGTTTTTTTATTCTTTTATTTATTTTTTTAAGTGCTAGGGATTGGCAGGGGGCAGAGGGGGAGGGAGAGAGAGAATCCCAAGCAGACCTCATGCCCAACATGGAACCTGATGCAAGGCTCAATCTCACAACCCCGAGATTATGACCTGAGCTGAAATCAAGAGGCGGATACTTAACTGACTGAATCACCCAGGTGCTTGGTTTTCGGCTTCTTTTAAAAATTTAGTTGCTGTGGTCACACCAGTCTCACCTTTGTGCCAGGTTATCGGTGACTGGTGCTGAGTAGGCAGGGCATGCCATCTCTTGTTTGCCATGCTCTCCTATGCCCACTTCAGCAACTTATGTCAGGAGCCTGGCAACTGTAGGCACTGACTCTGGGCTCCCTTGTCTTATTCCTTCTGTGTAACTCCTCTTCATACCCAGTATATTGTCTTGCATAGTTCAGGGAGTTAACATGTATTTGTTGAGCAAATAAGTGATTACAGGGCTTGGGGCTTGATGTCCCCAGATTTCACTGTCAGAATCAGACTTGGAGTTGCACAAACTTTAGCCATTTACTAATAACATGAAACTATTTTCCCTTTTCCAGCTGGTCGAGGGAGGGAAACTAATAACAAGCTATGTGGAGTATAATTGGATCATTTTACTGAAAATGATCACAGCAGTAGCAAATTATATCTGTATGATGGATCTCCAGCATTACAGAATTTTTTTGTCAAATTTGCAGGCAAATTATTGTCTTAATTCCAAAATGATGTATCCAAAGATTTGTTAATGCAAGAGTGTCAGATGCAATGGAAATTTGTAATGAAACATCAACTGAAAGCAAGATAAATGTGTACCATCTAGTGCTTCTATTTTTCTTTTATTAAACAAAATTAGCCTTCTCTCCTAAACTGAAAAATACCCTTTACAAGATGAGAAATTCAGCTGAAAAGAATGCTAGAGAAGTTTAAACATTGCTGATATGAGATTGAAAACCATCATTTCAGAAAACCAAAATTTTTTCAAAATTTCAAATTTGCTTCTGAAATCCAAGGTACAGATATCGGGTTTGAGAAACATGTTAGAAAACATGCTATTCTGTAGCCTCAGTTGTGGAATTTAAGGTGATATTTTCAGTGATGGTTTGACCTGAGCCAAATGTACACTGTAGTACTGACATGCCTTGTCTTTGTCAATATGGGAGAGCATCTCAATTTTCCAACCAGATGCTATGCTCCTTGAGGGTAGGGACTGTGTCTCACCCCTCAGTCTGTCTTCACTTCCCTGCTGCAATGCCCTGTCTTTAACTGGTGCCTAAATATTTATGATTACTTGGCTAATAAGTATGCCCAACCCGTTTGCCATTAAATAGAAGAAACCTTCATTCAACTCTCTTAGAAAAGTGGCAAGTTCTAAAATCTGGGAGGGCTATGGAAAAGTGAGTAGAACTATAAGGAGACTCTTTGTATTAATAACTCATGCAGGGAGAAAACCGTAATTGGAGAACAGAACACTGCCAATGCTATGGGTTAATTTCTGTAGTATTGCAGTGGAAAGGTTACCACCTTGGAATGGGAAATGGGACTTATATATTGACCAATTGCATCAAATCAGATGTAGTTGTTCAGTTTCAGAGATAAAATGTGACCTGTGAAATACTCCAGTCAAGGAAGTAATGAGCTATTCAAGTAATAGAAAGCTATTTTAGCATTATTTCACAAATCAAGAATATACCTAGTATTACCATTTAAATATGATCTGTGTTTCTATTCCTTGACCAAATGATCATTGAAACCAATAGTAATTGAGGTCCAGATAGACAAAAGTATATGGTAGATTACATTATTCTTAAAAAAATATTTTCTTCCACCAACCTCATCCAACGTCCATAGGAAGAGTAAATGCCTATGCATCTTGACTTTTAGCTGGGCCATGTGACTTGCTTTGTCAGTGAGGTGTTAGTAGATGAGACTACAAGCAGAGACTTGAGGTACGCTTGACTGATTGGTTTATCTGCTTTTGCTTCTGCCACTAACATGAGAAGACCATGCCTGTGTAGCTAATGCCCCTTCTGTCAGTCTGGGCCCTGAGCCGAGGTCTGTGAACCAGAAGTACCCCATAGATCTACATACCTGTGAGAGATTGGCCATTTGGGGGTACTTTGTGGTGAAGCAAAAACTGATTGATACAAGTGTTCTGCCTGCCCAAGGTCAAACAGGTAGTGGGTGGTATTTTATATAAGTGTACCAGGAAACTTGAAGATTCACAGCATCTCAGCTTTCCATCTTACAGAGAGCTGGCAATATCATCCTTGGGGACTCAGAAAGCCAGTGGTGGAACAGAGAGAGAGGCAGATATGGGTGTTGATTCTAGAATTCTAGATCTGGACTCCTGTCACACAGCTGTGCTCTGATGGAGAATCCATCTATACTGCTTTGAAAAATTCTATCATTGAAGAGTTACAAGAGAAAAACAATAAGTTACAGACCCCAAAACTCTGTCTGCCCACTCCACATCTTTCTCTCTCTCTTTCTTTGTCTTTTTCTCCCTCTCTTTCAATTTGAGGATAGAGACAGTGTGATACAGTTGACAGTACGCTGGATAAAAAATCAAGAAAATTATGTTCTGGGCCTCTCTCTGCCACTATATCTAAGACTTTGGCTAAGTTACTTCACCTCTTGGAGCTTTGTTTTCCTCGTAAGTAAAGCAGAATTGGTAACACTACCTGCCTCTCAGAGGCATGGAAGGGATTTATGAAATAACAATTCTAAAGTGCTCATGACAGTGTCTGCTCAAGTTCTTCCTCTGGGGAGAGGCAGATATCTCTTCCTTTTACAACCTCTTGCAGCGGAAAAGGTTACATATCTCCCTCCTGCCCCCCTCTGTCAGGTAAAAATGTGCAGAGCCAGCAGATACTAGCATCTTCCTGTCAAGAAAATTGGCACAGAACAACCGCCCTGGTTCAGTTAAACATGTCACCAGGGTCCTGTGCTTCTTCTTGAGGAGTGCTGTGTTCTTCTAAAACCCTCAAGTCAGTTATTCTTCATGGAGAGGTAATGCCACTCATTCTCCAATCTGGTCTTTTGAATTTGCTTCCAGATTCAGACATCAAGCCCCACCAAGTTTCATTCCTAGAGCCTCAGTTAGATTTGGACCTTCCTAATTACTTTTATTCAACAAACATGTGCCAGAGGCAACTCTCACTTATAAGGTAGACAGAAAATTCCCTGCCTTGTCCTCCAGGAGCTCAAGATCCCTCTGGGGAAAAGACCTTAAGTAGGAAGTGTTCATTTATTTAACAGTTATTTACTGAGCACCTACTACATGCCAGGCTCTGTGCCAGGCCCTGGGAAGGCTGTGGCAAATAAAACAATGCTTCTGGAGATGTTTAGCCTGGAGCAGCTTTGTCTGACATAAACATAATGTGAGCCATATATATAATTTTAAGTTTTCTAGTAACTATATTAAAAAAGTAAAAACAAACAGGTGAAGTTAATTTTAATAATATATTTTATTTAACCCAGTATACCCAAAATGTTACCATCTGAACATGTAATCAGGAATTGTACTTTCAGGGCATCTGGATGGCTCAATCAGCTAAGTGTCTGCCTTTGGCTCAGGTCATGATACCAGGGTCCTGGGATCGAGTCCCACATTGGGCTCCCTGCTCAGCCTGTCTGAGTCTGTTTCTCCTTGTGCCTGTCACTCCTTCTTTTGTGTTCTCTGTCTCTGACCAAATAAAGAAGAAGAAGAAGAAAAAAAAGAATTGTACTTTCTTACTGGATCATATGATAATTCTGGGTTTTTTTTTGAGGAACCCTCCCAATACTGTTTTATACCCAAAGAAAATGAAAACACTAATTTGAAAAGATGTATGCATCCCCATGTTTGTTGTAGCATTATTTACAATAGCTAAGGTATGGAAGTAACCTGAGTGCCCATCCATAGATGAATGGATAAAGAAGATGTGATACGAACACACACACACACACACACACACACACACACACACACACTGAAATATTATTCAACCATAAAAAGAATGAAATCTTGCCGTTCATATGTACATGGATGGAGAGTATAATGCTAAGTGAAATAAGTCAGTCAGAGAAAGACAAATACCATATCATTTCATGCATCTATGGAATTTAAGAAATAAAACAAATGAACAAATGAAGAAAAGAGACAAAGCCACCCTTAAATATAGAGAACGAACTGGTGGTTGTCAGAGGGGAGGTTGGAGGATGAGTGAAATAACAGAGATCAAGAGTACACTTATCTTGATGAGCACTGAGTAATACACAGAAACATTGAATCATTGTGTTGTATACTTGAAACTAATATAACACCCTATGTTTATTACACTTCAGTAAAAATACTAAAAAGTTTTAAAAAGATTTTTACCTTTTCCTATACATACTCTTTGAAATCTGGTGTGCGCTTTATAGCACATCTGGATTTGGCCTGCCACATTTTACGTGCTGGGTGGCCATATGTGTCTAGTGGCTACTACATAGGACAGTGAGAGTACAGAGAAATAGGTGAACAATGGGAGACCTTGGGCGCTGGTCTGCAAAGAAGAGTGAAGAGGGCAGGAAGGGCACAGACAGCAGAGGGGCTTCTGAGGAGACAGGTGGAGCTGAGCCTTAGGGGTAAGGGGTGGAGAGAGACAGCCAAAGCTAGAGCAGAAAGACATCACTGCTGTGCCAGGAGTCAGTCAGCCAAGCTGATGGGGGAATATGGGAGGGGAGAGTGAGTCAGAAAGACTGAAGGCTTTCCAACTCTGGAATGGCACAAATCATCCCAACCACAGAAAGCATCCTGAAGGGAGTACCAAGAACCTGAACATATGTTTGGTCTCTGGACATGGATTCATTTTTTTTAAGTCATGCACAAATATTTGTTGAACACCTACTATGTGCCAAGGACTGTGAATACAGTGGTGAATAAGACAGTCCCTTCCCCACGGAAATCACATTTTATTGGAGAGAGGTAGATGTTAAACAAGTGATAAGTAAATACCATAGTTTCAGGTAATGGCAAAGGCTTAAAAGGATGGGGAAGAAGCAGGTGAAGTGACACACTAATGACAGCTTGGTGGTGAGCTGGGTATTCTCCATTTGCTGCTGAAGACCCGCTCTTCACTTTCTCCGCCCTGCCCTGTGTCCTAGGAGGCCAACCTCTGTGGAGTGAAGCAGCAGATTGTTCCCTGGCTCCCTGGCAATGGGGAACACTGACAGGAGATCGAAGAGGGGAAGGGAACGTTTAATGCCTCTTAATCTCACGAAACAAACTGAGAGTTACTGGGGGTGGGAGGGTAGGGATAGGGTGGATGGGTTATGGACACTGGGGAGGGTTTGTGCTATGGTGAGTGCTGTGAAAGGTGTAAGCCTGATGATTCACAGACCTGTACCCCTGGGGAAATAATAATAATAATAATAATCAAAAAAACATTAAAAAAAAAGACGTGGCTGGGGAGCCTGGGTGGCAGAGTTGGTTGAGTGGCCCACTCTTAGTTTTGCCTCAGATCATGATCTCAGGGTTGTGAGATCAAGTCCTGCTTTGGGCTCTGTGCTGAGCACAGAGTCTATTCAAGTTTCTCTCTTCCTCTCCCTCTGCCCCTCTCCCCTGCTCTCTCTCTCTTTCCCTCTCAAATAAATAAATAGATATTAAAAAAAAAGAAAAAGAAAAAGACATGGCCTGTGCCAGAAATGAGAAACCAAACCAAACCAAACCAAAAACAACCCCCAAAAAGGATGGGGACACTTAAAAAGTCACAGAAGCCAACCTGAAAGTTCTCCCAAGGGTCAAACTGGAACAAAGTAAATAGTAATTGTGTTGGATTATCACCCAAAGAGGAAAATACCTATTCATAAGTCTATACTGACATAAATAAATGATTGAATAAGTAAATAAGTGGAGGAGAAAAGCTGACTCTTCCTTACAGAAGAATTCCAACTAATAAATGGAATGGAAAGAGGGGAACTAGAAAATCACCATGAGGGCATCACAGTAATCATTGCTGCAGGCAATATCCACCAATGAATCCTAAAATCAGTGAGGTGAAGTTTAAGGAGAAAGAGGGTATTTGTACAGCCTCAATGTATCTCCCTTCAGACACACATTCATTACTATGGTGCCTTTAACATATATCTACACATTCTTTGACACTTCTTCCTCCAGCAGACAGATCTTACCTCCCTTTCCCTTGAATGTGGGTTGATTCTCTGACTCACTTCTAATGTATAGCATACAGAAAAGAAAACTAATAACTTTGGAATGGACACCACTTTAATCTAGTGATGGAAGTTAGCATCGCCAATGATAAGACATGTTGCTCTCCCTTCCCCCCCAATATGAATAAAGTCTGTAGTTCAGTCAATATTATTGCATCAATATTAATTTCTTAGTTTTAATCATTGTACTGTGCTCATGGAAGATATTAACATTTGAGGGAGAGTGGATGAAAGGTATATGTAAACTCTGCTCTCCTTGCAACTTTTTCTTTTTAAGATTTTATTTATTTGACAGAGAGAGAATACAAGTAGGCAGAGAGGCAGGCAGAGAGAGAGGAGGCAGCAGGCTCCCTGCTGAGCAGGGAGCTGGATGCAGGGCTTGATCCCAGGACCCTGAGATCATGACCTGACCCGAAGGCAGAGGCTTTACCCCACTGAGCCACCCAGGTGCCCCTCCTTGCAACTTTTCTATAGAAAAAGTCTAAACTTATTTTCAAAATGAAAAGTTAAAAAAAACCACATGGTTATATTAGTTGTGGTTCTCCAGAGAAACAGAACCACCAGGATCTATAGCTGTGTCATCGCTACCTATATCTATATCTCTTTCATCTCTATCATCTATAGATCTACCATCTATATTTATATCTATCATTTATTTCATCTACAGCTTTATCTATATAGACAGAGGTTTTATAAGACACTGGCTCACACAATAGTGGAGGCTAAGCAGTCCCATGATCTGCGGTTGGTAAGCTGCAGAAGGAATTCCCCACTGGGATAATTCAGTTTGAGTCGGGAGGTCCCAGAACCAGGGAAGCTGATGGTGTAATTCCTAGACCAAAGGCAGAAGACCGCTGTCTCTGCTCAATCAGGCAGAGAAGAGACATACTCTCCTTCCCTTCTTCTTTTGTTCTGTTTAGGCCCTCAATAAATTAGAGGATGCCCACCCACATTGTGGAGGGCAATCTACTTTACCGAATTCACTGATTCAAATGCTAATCTCAACTGGAAACGCTCTCGCAGACACACCCAGAAATAACGGATAGCCAAATATCTAGATATTCTGTAATCCACTCAAGTTGGCACACAAAATGAACAGTGACAATGATCCAAGATGAAAATACATGTATCAGCAAGGATTTATCCTTAGGAATATCCACAAGAGGCTCACCGGGAAATTTTAGTAGCATCATTTTTACCCTGCAGACAATGGTGCTTAAAACCCAAGAGTCCCAGCAAGACTGACTAAATTAAGAGACCAAATTAGCACATCCCCAGAGCTCTTTAATGCAGGGGCAGAGGAAAACCCATCCTCATGCACCTTCCTTACTCTCTATAACCCCAGTGAGTTGCAGGAGCTCAGGTTTTGCCTCTCTGGGTCTTGGTGCTTCCATCTATAAAATGGGAGTTTGGGGTGTAGGATGTCTAAGGCTTTTGGGTTTGAGATGTCTAAGGGCAGATTTACTGGATGGGAACCACATCCCAAGCCACTGGAGCCAAGTAAAAAGAGCCAGAAAACACATACTACTTTTTGCATGGTAGGTTCACCACAGTAGGAGGCAGTTGTAACACTTGCTGAACTCTTCCTGTGTGCTGGGTGCTACTCTAAGCGCTTGGCAAGTATCTACTTAGTAAATCCTCAGCACAGTTATTATCATCACCATCATCTTCATCTCCATTTTGTAAGTAAGAAAGCTGAGGCACAGGGAGGGGAAGGGGGTTGCTTGGGGTTACGCTGCTGATGAGCCCCACAGCTAGACTTGAACTCTGTATTACAATGAAAGGGCAGAAGTTGTTCTGTGCTGCACAGAGCAGGGATGATGACGTCCTGGTGAGGGCAGGGACAGACGCTGCCTCCTGTCCCAAAAAGGGAACAGCACCTGCCAGCTGGTATCTGCCTTTGCTGCACCCAGAACCCCGAGGAGCCACGTTCTCAGGCCTGGCCGTGGTCCTGGCACAGAAACACTCAAGGGAATGAACACTTGAGCAACATGCCCTCTCCAGAAGCAGCTTCCTCTCAGCTGTCTCCCTAAGCATGTGGGGAGTCTCTGTCTCTCATATGGACTCCCTCTACCTCCTCCTTATCTCTTCCCAGCTTGGCTCTTTATGGATGGTGTGTGCTCATGCGTGCACACAATTCATTTAGTTTGTTTCCTCTGTTAGTTTTATAAAAATTACAATGTGATAAATACTCATTGTGAAATATTCAAATAGCACAGACATGCATAATGGAAGAAGTAAAAGCACCCTCCTCTTTTCCCTATGCCTCTGTGCCCATTCCCCAATACCCCTCTCTGGGAGTAGCTGCATACTTGCTATGAGTAGGCATTTTCTGAAGCACGCTTTTTTTTTTTTTCCAAAATAGGGTCCATGAAGCCAGGGGTATATCTGTCTTGCTCACTGGTGCAATCCCAGGAGAGGGTCCACGTAGGTGGCCAATCACGTTTGTTGAATTCTGTCTGGATGAATGAATGTTGTTCATCAAACTTACTTTTTTTTTTTTCTCCAAGAAACAGAGCTATTGACCTACATCCCTTTTTAGGGACTGTCAAGCATTCCATAATCCAGATGTACCTTAACATATCCAACCGTCTCCTTATTGATAAACACTTGGGTATTTTGCACCATTATAAACGTGGTACAATGAGCCTTCTTTTACAGGTTTCTCCATTTGCACGAATGAATGTTTCAGTAAGGGAGAATCTCTGTAATGCATCTGCTGGGTCAGAGGGGATACAGAGTTCAAATTCTGCTCCAGAGGTGGGGCTGTGGGATGGAGGCCCCAGGATGGCTGCAGGGTCTGTGAGGCCATGGCTGCTTCCTGAGAAAGGGTTAAATCCACATCTCTGCTCAGTTGTGGGCTGCAGCTTATGAGGAGAGAAAATTCCTCCTTCAGGGCCCTAGTCAAGAAACTGATGACCTGTAGGTGACTGTGGGGGCAGACAAGAGTCACTCTTCCTAGGCATTTAGGATTCTCTCTTATAACTCACAAGCTTTTATAAATGCTTGTGATTTTCAAAATACCTTCACTTGATTAGCTTCTCTGGGACTTATAATCCCCATGATGTAGACTGGAAAGCCCACATCACCTCATTTTGTAGGAGAGGTAAATGACAGCCCAAGGTCACACACAGGTCAGCGGGAATAAAAACAACTATGTGAAAGACTTGGTAGGACATTTGAAATGTGTTCTTTTCCTAGAGCAAATTTTTTTTAAGGTAAAAACATCCTCAGGTTACTTGATAGGCACCTTTGAGAGGAGGAAAAGAGAAAGAAGTCTATCTGATATTAAATCTACAGAAAGTTTTGTTGGCCCCCAAATGAGGGTCTACACACAGCTGCTCTGAAAGGACCCCACAATTGGAGAAGAGACTTCACAAAATAGAAACAAGGTCACAGAGACATCAATAAGAAATGGGTGTCCTTTGGGTCTTCTCAGCTTGGGTCTTAGGGAAGTTAAAGTATTACCTCATATGAGGAAACTACTGATGGTTTAAAAATTATTTAATTTGGGCGCCTGGGTGGCTCAGTGGGTTAAAGCCTCTGCTTTCAGCTCAGGTCATGATCTCAGCGTCCTGGGATAGAGGCCCGCATCGGGCTCTCTGCTCAGCAGGGAGCCTGCTTCCTCCTCTCCCTGCCTCTCTGCCTACTTGTAATCTCTCTCTGTGTGTCAAATAAATAAATAAAATCTTTAAAAAAAAATTATTTAATTTTTCAGGGTTGGTTCTCAATTCAGTTAAGTCAATTTATTTAATTTCCTTATCAGAGGGTTTAATAACAAGATCAATAGCAACAACAATAAAACATGGCCTAACATGGACACCATTTTTGACTGAAATCTTTGGGTCACCTTTCCTTGTTCTTCATCCAAGAGAGCCCCTGAGCCAACCCCAGGGCTTTTGCAGGAGTAATCAGCAAATAGGCCAGCACCCCCTGCTCAAGGTCTCCAAAGTGGTAGTTGGTAAGTCTGGAGCGGCGGCCCTCTGTTCAGCATGTGGGGACAGCCTCCCTGATAATGAAACTGGTGTGATAGGGAGCAGGCTGAGAGAAGAGACATACATAAGCCCTGAACCCAGCCGTTCCTGAAGCCAAACTATTCCTGGACTTCCCAGACAAGAGAGTCAATAAATCCTCTTTTTGTTTAATCAAGTTTAGTCTCCATCACTAAAGGACACTTCATTAAGATTTACAAAATGTTAAGCAGAAGTAGAATAATAACTGTGATTTTTACTATTAATTTTTGATAAGAATATAACTTAATACACAGTAAAACCCAGATCTCAAGTATTCAGTTCCATGAGTTTTGAAAAATGCATGCACACCCCTATCAAGACACAGAACAATTCCATCACCCTTGGAAAATCCTTTGTGATCCTTCCTTCTGTCCCCAACTCCCACCTTAAGGGCAACTACTGCTCTGATTTCTCTCACCATAGATTAGTTGTGCCTTTCTTAGAACTTTATCTCAGGGGTGCCTGGGTGGCTCAGCGGGTTAAAGCCTCTGCCTTCAGCTCAGGTCATGATCTCAGGGTCCTGGGATCCAGTCCCGCATCGGGCTTTCTGCTCAGCAGGCAGCCTGCTTCCTCCTCTCTGTCTGCCTGCCTCTCTGCCTACTTGTGATCTCTCTCTCTCTCTGTCAAATAAATAAATAAAATCTTAAAAAAAAGAATTTTATCTCAATTAAATCATACAGTATGTGCTATTTTGTGTCTGGCCTCTTTCACTCAACAAAATGATTCAAGGTTCGTCTACACGCCTGCAAATAACATCCAACATATTCGAACCCTCCTTGGTTGTCAGGCGTTGTGTTCTGCACTTTACATTCTTTCAATTTTTATAATAATTCCACAGTGTGTTATCATCCTTGTTTTGCAGCTGAGGAAACTAGACTTAGGTTAAGTAACCTGCTCAGAGCACATTGCTGGTCAGTGGACCAGTCAGAATTTGAGCTCCTGGGTCTGACTCTACAGCCTGAGGCCCGAAGTCCCTGGCACTCTGTCCCCTGCACTGGGCAGGTCAAAGGCCAAGGCTCTGTCTCCCACATCAGGCAGATCAAAGGAGGCCTAGGCTTGGTCCCCTGTGCTGGGCAGGTCATGACAGGTCAATAACCACCTAACACATGCCCCTCTAGGCCTCTGGACCACTGCTTCCATCCTCTTCTCCGTCTCCTTGCTCCAGGGCTGGAATCTCATCTTCTATTCTGCTTCAGAAGGGTCACCTTCACCAACCCCCCACAGGAGCCAGCTTCAGGGAGAGAGAACCGAGTGTGCGTAGGTGGCATGGCTGTTCCAGTGAGTTACTGCTCCATCACCGTCCTCTGAGTGATGATTGTGTGTGAAGCCTGACCCATAAATACAGTTACATTTCTGGGCCTGTCTATGGAAAGAAAGATTATCTATAGCTATAAAAAGGGTAAGGTGCAGTTAAAAAAAAACAGCTGCCACCCAGATAACCCAAATTAAATAAAAGCCTTTTCTGTCTAAGGTGACACCTGATCAAAATGGAATTTTTGGGGTGGGTGGGAAGCTATTAATCATGACTCACAAATGCATTCTAGCACCAGCCCATCAGACCCAGTGCGTACATCCCAGACCACTGGCCAGATGCTGTCCAGGGGCTGGATATTACTCAGAACGATGAGGAGGGGAAATAGCCAGGCTGTTTAGGAAGCTCTCTGTTCAGAAGAGCAAAGCCCCTGCTCCTGGTCCTGCAGAATTCCTCCCCCCTCCTTCTAGACATTTTGGCCTAACCTCCTTCAGATCAGAGCCATAAAAAGATCATTTGGGTCCTCTGGGAGGGAAGTGGGGTAGACTGGAGAGCAGACAGCTCTGGGAACATGAAATAGGGAGGAAACTAGGCCAATTAAGTTGCTAAAATGAAACAGGATGGGCAACAGCCCTTTTTCCAGGCCTTGAAAGACACAGAATATTTCTTGGCTGTGTGATCTTAAGCAAGTTGTTTAACCTTTCTGTGTTACTGTTTCCTTAGCTATGGCATGGGGATAATAGTAGTACGTATCTTACCAGTTCGTTGTGGAACACAAGTGAGTTAATACATATAACATACTTAGCAAGGTTTCTGGTAGAATAAAAGCACTCAATTCATGTGCATGGTATTGCTATTACTTTTGTTGTTGGGACTGTAGAAAGAGCATTCTGGACTGGGAGTCTGTCAATGCAGATTTTCCTCTTGACTCTGTTACTAACTTGCTAGATGGCCTTGAGCAAGTCACTTCCCCTTTCTGAATCTCAATTTCACTATCTGCAAAGTTAAAGGCCCATTCCATCTCACATATTTTAGAGTCCACGCTCCTTGGAAAGACAGGTTTCAAGCAAAGCCCTCCAGCTGTCCTCCCTGTCCCTCCCCATTTGTCCCTAACACCAGAACCTGTCTGAAGATGTCAGCGGCCACCCTGCATTTCAAGATGGAAAGCTGAGACAGCCTCAAGCTTAGTTTGGAAGGCTACCTTTTTCCCAGATGGAAAATGCATCTGTTGACTGCTTCCCTGAGGATGATGCTTTCATGCAAATTGTCCAAGTCTTTGCTTGGTCACTGACCAGCTGCTTGACATCCCTGAGCCCCAGATTCCTCTTCTGTAACGTGGGGGTAATAGTAACAGCTGTCTCATATAGCGATCATGAAGAGTAAATGTGCCTTCACAATCGAAGAGCTTAGCACCATGCCTGTTGCAAAATAAGTGCTCAGCAGATATCAGTCATTTTTCAAGCACTATGCTCATCACCATTTCCTCCGTTCCCGTCCTCGATCTCAAGTGCAAGCAACAGATAGTCTGAGAACGTAGCCTCCTCCTTTGCTGCTCTTGGGAGCTGTGTGTTTTGCTGCCCTCCATGTGGACCTGTGCCCACACATGTTCACACATGCACACTCACGGGTACACTCACCCACATCCCTCCCTTGACCACCTGGCTTTCAGAGCACCTGGACTGACTGTCCTGTGGGGCAAGGGCAAAGGCAAAGAGCTAGCGTGTAGCTTCTGGCCTGAACACAATGATTTGCAAGCCAAACTGGACTATTTCTGCAGGTTCGCCAGCAATTTTGGCAGCTCGATAAACACAGCATGCGAGTCAGGAGTCGGGTAAACTGTGTCCTCAGACCCATACTTAAGATCATCCTTGGACAGCAGTTGGCAGTCAGAAAACCAAGTGTGTAATTTTCGATTAGCGCACTGCAAGCTTCCAGGTTTGCCTAGGCTACAACAGTCTCTTCTGGAATGTGTTTTGTCTCTGGCTCTAGCTTAAAAGCAAATGAGCACTGGACTTTTGCAAGGAAGGGAAAATATTTTGTATGTGAGGATTTCTGAGCACCCCCTCTCTGTGCTCCTGACATCCATAGCCTTGTTGTGGGAGTGATCTCCCCTTCCAGTCCACACTGGGGGTTCCCCACCATGCCTCCTTGACTAAGGTACCCCCTCTTCTTGCTTCTCTAGGGCAACTCCTCCTCTTCCTCTGGGCCTGGCTTCATTTACAATACTGTTTTATCTTGCTTTGACCATCCTTTTGTGTACATACCAATTTCTACATTAGTTAAAACAACAACCACCACAACAGCAATAGTAATAGTGATGATACTTCTAGCTAATGGCCACTATCTATACACCAAGCACTGTGCTAGGTGCCTTATGAGCATTGATTCACTTAATTGCAAAGCAATCCTTGGGGGCCAGGTACTACAAACATTCTCACCGTGGTACTAAGGAAATGAGGATAAGAAATGAACTAAATTGGCTGAAGTCTCCAGTACTGACTGGTAATCTTGAATGTGAACCATACACGTCTGATTCCAGAATCCAGGTTCTTAACTTCCTGTGTTACTGTCTTAAACACGTAGTCTTTGACGATAATCTTCAAATCTTGGCTTGTGACCCATGAAGTCATCTTAGTGAATCACACACCTTTTAAAACAGATTACACTAAGCTACAGTAGGGAGTATCAAAATTCATCATCCACATTAAGGACAAGTATTACTTTATGATACTTCTATTTTAGTTTGACATTTACATGTGTCCTTGTACCTGTTTACAATGTAAAGTGTATACCCTAAGTTTAGTCACAACCACAACCAGTTTGAAAATCTCTGGTCTGTGGAGTCCTGGGAAAATACTGGATGTTTCGAGTTGAGATCCTGCCCTCTCTCTTCCCTACCTTTCCTGATTATAATAATATTAATAGCAATGCTTTTTCATGGCTCTGATGAATGTGAAATTACTTAGCAAATCATAAAATCATAAGAAATTTCCAGGTTGATTTTTACTTTGGCTGAGTGGTTTTGTTCACATATCGGGAGTGGATGGAGAGGGATAGGTACCCTGGGACATCGTCAAGGGCTCCAGGGAATGTCCCATCTCACTGCGCAGTGGCTGCTGCAGCCTGCTGCCCCTTGGGGTACCATTTCTTCCAATTAGTAGCTCAATGCCCAGAAGTTAGGTGCTTAGATGACAGGGATGGAGAAGCTTCCAGTCTTTTGGGAAGTGTTTCCAGGAGGATTTAGCCTTGTCAGACTTTTCCCAGACATTAGAGGGATAGCCAAGGGCCTACATTCAGCCATCCCAGCAGCTGGCGGTCAGCTTCCTGGGGAGAGCTGGGACAGAAGTCTGCTGATCCCCTTTCCCCCCCAATGTCTTTGCTGGTCGTCCTCTCAGAGGTCAAAGAAGAGCTTTGGGACTTGATTCCTAAGCAACCTTGGACTTCACCATCAGCACCAAGAATGACAACAATCTTATGGGTTTATACAGGGCCTTTCTTCTAACAAGTTCCAAGCACTTTCTTGAATATTATCCTCGTTTTTTCCAAGGTCACTGTGAAAGGTGTGGTTTTGTTGCCAGTTCTTGATACTGGTGTGATAAAAGGCCTTGATTACCAGCAGATGGTGCAGGCTGGGGTTGGATTTGCCTGTAGCTTAGCTTCCCAAGTCTTCCCATCTGATTTCTGCTTTCTCAACCTTGTTTTTATTATCACCTCCCTAAAGAGGCTTTTTAGACAATTTTCCCTACTTGCCTTGCACCCTCCCTGACACCCATGAAATGTTAATACCATAGACACACTGAGCATCTATTTATGTGCTGTGTGTACGTCGGTGCCCCCTGGGGATGATTTTGCCCTGTTGGGGATGAATGCTCTAAAGACGTAGTGTTGGTAGGACCTAGCCTCTTGAGGCGAGGTGTCAGCTCCTTGTCTGTGTACTAGTACAAGATAACAAAAGTTCCTCCTTGTGGTGTTACTGTAAGGACAGAAGGTCCTTAATAAAGTGCTTAGCACTATGCTTGGCACCAAGTAAGCCCTCATAAGTGCTATCTCATTATTATTCGTAATAATCATAACAGTTAATGTATATTGGGGGATTATCATAAGATGAAATTTAGAGTTTTTCATAAATTCAGTGACTTAGTTCTCATAGCAACCCTGTGAAGTAGGGGCTATTATTGTCATTTTACAAATAACAAAATTGAGGCCCAGACAATTTGACTTATCCAAGGTCTCAGAGCCAGTAAGTAATAGACAGTATTTGATTCTAGGGTGTCTGGTTCCTAAATTTATACTCTTTACCACGAGGCTGTATATATTAGTCATGTAAGCACAATGTTAGTAGAAACATCTGGATTAATCCTTTAACTTTTTCAACAGTGGCAAGGAGCCTTATTGGTAGTATGGCTTCAAATAGGTTCTGGCCCATGTTGTCATCTCAGGACATTGAAAGACATTTTTCTGATTCTTCCATTCCAGGCAGAGTTGCCTGAGTTACTGATAAGGATCAGTTATTTGAGTTCCCACTTCCCAGCCTAGGAAAACTACACAGGTATCCTCTATGATGATTACTCTGTCTTTGGAATCAAGATGGCACCAAGTGTGGGCTGCTGCTGTGGAGATGCGTGTTGCTATGGCAGCAGCTCATGCCTCCTTCCTACCCTCTCAGAGGTGCTCTGACACAGGCAGCAGTTTCTATGGTAACAAGCTGAATGGAGGGTCCATGAAGAAAGGACTGTGTGTGTTCTGACATGGGGGGAATTGAAAATGAATCCTGGGCATTTGGAGGGTTACCCTGTCACGTGTCAAAGGCAAACAACATCATCACTGCAGGAATGGTCCCAACAAGTAGAGTATTAGAAATATCAGGGTTTCTTAGCTTATTCTCCTTATAAGTTCACCTTTTGCCTTTCTTTATAAGGACAATTTAAGACTTCAGAAAATAAGATGAAGAGGAGGAAATTGTAGCTGAGAGTGAATTCTCAGGGGTGCATAATTAAATTACTATGCAAGTAACAGACCCACAAATAAACTTTTAAACATGATTCCAAACCCTTCAGAGAAGCTTCAAAGGATGAAGGGATCACTGGTCTGTCCTATTTGAAGCTTTTCAATGCCCCGCTGCAGAAAACCCTTCCCACTGATTGACAGTCTCCACCCTGCAGGCTGCCTGAGCCTCTTCAGAGTCTACACATTTCCTGCAGCCAATAAGGCAGGGCTGCTCCACCCCCTTCCTTGGGGCCATGGCTAGCTGCACCCTGAGATCAGGCCACATATCGACACTCACTTTGTCCTTTGCATGCTTTCAAGGTAACAGGAGATGCGGGAGGAAAGCCAAATTTGTGTCAGCCCAGTATTCTAAGAGCGCGCTCAGCATGGAGAGACCATTTGGCAGTGGCAACTGTTTTGCATCTCTTCCTGGTTCAGCATATAAAATATGTGATGGGATAAGCTCCCTAATGCTTATTAAGAACTTACTATGTGTTAGGCACTGTTCTAAGCAATTGACATCTATTGATTCATTTAATTTTCCCAGCAACCTGATGAGATAAATAGTATTATTATCCCCAATTTACAGATGAGGAAATAAGCATAGAGAGTTTGAGGAACTTATTCAAGTTCTCACACTTAGTAAATAGCAGAGCTAGGATGCAAACCGCACATTAGGACTCTGAATTTAGGTGGTAGCCATGGAAAGAAGCCAAATTAGTATATTCACAGAAAGCTGGGCAGAAAGTGAGCTTGCTGCCAGAAGAGGTACGAACCAGAGTTGGGCCCTTTTGGTGACAGAAGTCCACTCAGGCAGTCTTAAGGAACAAAAGGATTTTAGATGGTCACAATACAAAGATACCTGGGATGCACCAACTTCAAACACATCAAATCCAGCAGGGTTGGCTCAGTCCCTCAACCCAGCCCAGGCTCCTTTCCATTGGTTCATTCTCAGACTCTCCCCAGGTGGTGACAAGGATGGCTGTTGGCAGCTTTAGACATCCTGACAGCTTAGGAGCTCCTAGATAAAAAGGTGACTTATCCCCCATTATTCTACCCAAATCTTGGAATTGACAATGTTGACATGATTGGTCACATGCCAATCCCCAAACCAATCATTTGGTTGATACCATATTCACATTGGTCAAACCTGATTTGTTTGCCCAATTCTGTCACGATATAAAGGTAGGAGGAAGTGACGTGTTCCTAAGGGGAGTTTGCAGTTAAAAGTCAGGTTGCTGTGAGCAGCAGAGGAGGGGATGGATGCAAGACTGGCAAAAACAGCAGCTGTCCTTAACCCTCACTCTCTGATACCTACAGAGACATGGTGACCAGACACTCAGCAACCGCATCCATTACTTCTGTCCACTCTGACTCCCCAGCTTTGTAAGTCGCAGATACGAGCCAATCTGTTCTCTCCCCAGGATGAGAGGCCAGCCAGTGACAACTGTGCCGACCTGGTCTCTGCCAGGCATTCCCCCTTTGCACTTAAAAGGACATCCAGCTCTCTGATACCTGCTCTCCCCCACCTGCACTTGCACAGCCTCATTACCTTTACTCTCTGGGTCTCTCATCCGCCCCTTTTCACATTCACCTCACTCGGACTCTTTCATCAGAAATGCTTCAACTCTTTCAGCTTCCCCTGTCTGCCCATCCTTCACCGGCATTTTCCCACTGTTGTTAAAAAACCAAAGCCTCATCCTCTCCACCATCTTCTGAGATTTCCCCCACCCTGGCACATAAGAGCCCAGAAGTTTTTCTTGGTGGCTTTCTGAGCATTTTGAACACGAGCTTTCAGGAAGTGAGATTCTAGGGACTAAAACATCTCTCGCTAAGGGAGGGCAGTAGCTGGGAGGTATGGGAAGCCAAGTTTATTTTCCTCTTAAACACAAGCACTTCCTCTAGGTTCAAGCCAAGCCATCCCTCAGCATATATTTACTTCATCATTTGTTGATCTCTTGTGTCTCTAAATTCCCACACAATCTCATGGTTACTTTGGCTCCTAGGACCTCTCTCCCTCTGGGGCTCCTAGGGTCCAAAGAAAATAGAAATTAAGGCACATTTGTTTGACTACAGAATCTTTGGCATTTAAGTGTCTACAGGATGCTTCATTTTGGGGTAATGAGAGAGAATTCAGAAATAAAGCTGGCTCTGAAAGACCGCATGAGGAGGGGATTATGAGACTGAATGTCTGCCCCCACCCCAAATTCTTATGTTAAAGCCCTAACCCCCAATGTGATGGTATTTGGGGGGGGGTCCTTTGGGAGGTCATTAGGTTTAGATGAGGTCATAAGGGTGGTACTGTCATGATGGGATTAGTGCCTTTTATAAGAAGAGGAAGAGGCACAAGAGTTCTTTCTCTGTACATGAGTGTGCACTGAGGAAAGGTCGGGTGAGCACACGGAGAGAAAGTGACCATCTACAAACCAGAATATTGAATTTCCTAGCCTCCAGACTGGGAGAAATAAGTTTTTCCCATCCAGTGTATTGTATTTTGTTATAGTAGTCTAAGCAGACTAAGACAGCAGTGTTAGCAGCAGAAGCTAGCTTTGCTCCTTTGTTCAGAGAGCTCAGATAGATTATGACCAAACTTCTTGGAGCTCAGTGACAAAATGCCAAAGCTTAATTTTTTGAGTTCATGTACCAGATAAGAGAGAAATATAAATTCGTCACTTTTCCCACATAAGGTAGTCATTAGTGCTGTTTACTAGACATTTCTTATTCTCCTGATATAATGTAGGAATTGCACCGCATTACCTCCTTGGAGTTAGGTGGGCACACGTGACATTCTTTGGTCTATAAAATGTGTATTGTCTCTTTCAGGTGAATGCTGTAAGAGCCAGTGTGTGATTGAGCGTGTTCTCTCTTCCTCTTTCTCTCTACCACAAGGTCCAGCATTAACATTCAGGCTGCTCCATCAGCCTGGGTCCTGGGATGGGAGCCATGAAGCAGACTTCCCTCCCCTCCAATCTGCTGTGGACATGTGCCATGAATACCACGTAAGCCTATGTCATCATACATCACTGAGATTGGGAGTTGCTTACTATGGTAGCATAATCCAGTCTCATCTGACTGATGGTCAATCTTATTACGTGAAGGCTATTTGTGGATCAAATCCTGAAGGCACAGTTGTTTAATGGATATTTCCCAACTCCATTAGCCTAGAGTATCCTCTTCTCTACCCACCAGCTCTTCATATGGCTTAGTTTTTATCTTTCAGGTCTTAGTTCAAATGTCACCTTTTCAGGGCAACTTCCTTGACCAGAATGTGTTAAGAGGCTCCTCCCAGTAACTTCATACCTTCATCCTTCATAGGGTTTGTCAAGCTGATATAATCTCATTTGCTTCCCCACTAGAATAGAAGTTCCTTGAAGGAATCATGTCTGGCACCAGGCAACTCCATAAAGTTTGTTGAATGAATGAACAAGTAAATGGGAAAGAAAGTGACTAAGAAAAACCTGTATGTATATAAACCTATCCTTAAGAGTCATTTTGGCTTAAGATGCATCTCAATGAATGGGGGCTTGGCAAAATTTGAAACTCTTCTATCTCCTTCAAACTCACTGTACTATTTTTATATCAGACCTCAGTAGAATTGGAATAGCCCATGAAAATGTTTCGATAGCACTTAATAGCCTCAACTCCTCCCCAGTGAACTCACCCTCCCATGTTATCCTCTCTGAAAGGCTGCCCTGACCTCCAGGGGGCTCGTTATTTGCTTTGTTGGGCAACCACAGAGCTCCACCGCTCTAGCTAAGCACACCTTACAGTGGTAGGTTATGTGTATATGGCCCTTAGACCATCAGCCCCTTGAGTACAGGGACTGAAGTACCTGCACTTCTGGGGGCTCCCACAGCACTAGTTTTATATGTGGGGCTGAGGAGATGCTTACTGAAGGAATAAATTGTCTTCTATTGCCTGCAATTATTCCCCACATGTTAGTTTAGTGATTCTGGTAGGACTGGAGTAAAGTTGCTGGAGGACAGTAATTTGTTTTCTCCGTAGGTCATCTTTCTGTCAAGCATGTAGTAAATGTTCAATAAATATTGTCTGATTTTTTTCCTTTGTCAGGGCCTACTGTTTTCTGTTTTTCCCATTGCACACAGAAACAGGTGTTCACAGAAGGAGCTGATAAGCTTCCTGTGAACTCCATGAGCAGGATGTCTGGGTTTCTTAGAGGAAAGATTAAGTTGGGGGAGGGAGGTAGATATCACAGATGGGTAATAGAGTGGTTTTTTCCTCCAAATTTCTAAATTATACTTTACAACACTAGATAAAAATTTTATGTCATGTTCAGGTGCATGAGGTAATTTTGGAGTTAAAGTTTAGATGCCCAATAAACATTAACCAAAGGAGTAGATGAACAAATGGAAAATACTAAGATGACATGCAGAATTAAAACTTTTTCTCACCCACAAATGGCATCAAGAAATTATACCCAGAAAGGAATATCTTCATTTTCTAAAACTCTTCTGTAACATCAAAATATTCTTCAAACAAAATCTGAAATGAACTGATTCTCTCTTTTCGTTTGAGACCCTGTGAAGTCCTCAGAAGTTCTTATAAGAAGCCACGATGATCCTGGTCCCTTCTGTCGTGATATTATACTCAAACACTCAGTGCACTGAAATGGCGCCCCACGGATGGGTGCCTGCCTGGGTCAGTAGCCACCCAATGTTAGTGTTTTCCTCACAGATGAGTACCTTCATGCACTGCACATTGTAGACTTGTGCCCACAGGATCATCTCTTGTCTGATATAATACCCTCTCTAACTGAGCCAGTGAGGGAGAGAAACAGGTAAATGAATACTCGTAACAAGGACATCAAACTTGATGTCCTCCTCCTATCAGAGGAGGCTACAAGGTTTAGTGTGCACCAATGAGGAAATGGTTAATAGCCTGCTTACAGTCAAAGAAAGTTTTGAAAGATGCTTAAGCTGAGCCTTGAATGACCAAGAGGAGAGGACATTCTAGCTTGTAAAACCTTGGAACCTTTCTGGGAACGGCAGGTAGTTCAGCACTGCTGAAGAACAAGGCATTTCTATGCTGCCTTCAAACCTGCTTTTCATCAGGTTTTTATAGTCTTGCTAGCATATAGCATCAAATGCACACACCCACATATGTGCACACATGCACAATCATGCACACACAAACATACTTGATGGCTTTGACCTAAAATACAATTTGTGTGCTTCTTGTGGCTCAGGGAGTCTGTTTCAAAGACTTAAGACTCACATATAACTGTGCACGCACATGAACCTAACATGCGCCCCTCTCAAGTGCCTAAACTGGCACCGCATTCATTCTGTCTGTATAACCCTAAAAGGAAAAAAATAAGAATAGACCTGGATCTTGGTCCAGAGAAATATTTGGGGATTATCTCAACAAATATAGCAGTTATGGAATTCCCTGAATAATACTTTGGGTTTTGTGTTGTTAAATTTAACACTCTGCTCTCCTCCACATCCTTTTGTTCAATCAAGTAATATAGCAATGTCAGCTGCCAGTATCAGACCTTTCTCAGCTACTTGAAGCCCAGACAAAAGCTAACTCTATCACCCTGTTCTTGGAAATAATGACTGCAAGAGCTGTCATAGTACATGTTTTACCTGACCAATGATCAGGGGTCATTCTGAACAACAGCTTTATGGTTTTTCATATAAACTCATACCCTTTAAAAAAAATGGCAATTGTCAGGGTCAGTGATGCAGACATGTATGTCACTTCAGCATTCAAGTAACAGGTTCTGAACTCCTTTTTCTCAGCTCTGTTCTGGTAGGCTAGTACCATGAAAGTCTGGAGATGGAAAACGGGAAGATGGCGGTGAGACCTTTTAAGCTGGAAGCCGTCTTGGTTGATGGGCAGGGTGTCCCTATTATGATACTATCATTTTGGTTAGAAGTAATAGAACTTATCTTGTTTAAATGCCAGATACTTAATTTTGTTTTTAGCAAACCCATAAGCAAAAAGTGAACCAATATGGTCTGGAGAGAAGGAAGTTAGTCAAATACCAAGATTTAAACCTTGTTGCAGGCACAGGACAAAAAGAGTGCCATGACTCCCGATATCCCTATCTCACGGGACACCTGCTGTGTCTTAAATACCCTCCAATATGACCAGTTGGGCTACAAGGACTTGTTTAAAATGTATAGTCTAACTAAATTACAGATTTCTTCTCTTGAAAGTTCACTGAATAGGGTTCGTAATCTGGTGACTGAATTGTGTCATCTCTTATTCCATAGAAAAGACAAGGATCAAGGAATGGAATACATATCTAGGAGAAAATCCAGTGGTCAGAGGGTGCCAGAATGGGCTTCCGGAAAGCACACCAGGGCGGTCACTGGAAGGCAATGCCCAAAGGGAGTTATGGGCTCGTGACTGAGACACACCTTGCCTATTTCATAACTTTGTCCAAGTCCATTTCTAAAGATTTTGTAAAAAAGCAGAATACATATTTCTATCAATTTTTCTGAGCCTTTAAAAAAGTTCCTCCAGCACAATTTGCCCTCTTGAAAAGGTGAATCACATTTTCCCAGAAGTGGTTACAGGTGAAATCCTGTGTATGCTTATGTCCCTTGAAATAGAAAAGAAGAAGAAGGAGAAGAAGAAGAAGAAGAAGAGAGGAGGGAAGGAAGGAAGGAAGAAAGAAAGAAAAAGAAAGAAAGAAAGAAAGAAAGAAAGAAAGAAAGAAAGAAAGAAAGAAAGAAAGAAAGAAAGAAAGAAAAAGAAGAAGAAAAGGAAAAAGAAAGGAAAGCAAGGCCAGGGTAAGAGTTCATCCAGACCTGTGTGGCCCTGAGAGGAGTGCCCAACAAAGTTGACATCAGTGGGACAGTTCCTTCCAGCAGGGAGAGCTGGTGATTCTATTACAACACCCAGTCAGAACACTCTAATTGTTTTTCACGCCGTACAGTCTCACGAATCTCGCCTTCCCTCAAAGTCCGGCAGCCAGCATCCGCAGGATGGTGATTTATTTCAATTCCACTTTTATTAATAGCTTCTCATATTTGGTAAAACCGAATCATTTTGCTGCCGTCCAGAATGTTAATGCACTGCACAGCCAGCAGAGCTAGCTTCTCAGGACATTCTCACAGATACACACATGCAGATATTTAAAGCCAAAGGATTTTATAAAATTTGACTTTGCACTTTAAAACACCTCTGTATTTAGCTCAGAAAAATAAATGTGTTTCTGTAGGCAGGTCTATTACCTGCCCCCTCTCATTGCTTCTTTCATGTCTTTCAAAACTCAAAATCATCTTCTTCACAGTATCTTAGAATTTTTTTTCTGTTTTCACCTCTTTGGGGGGATTTTCATCTCTACAAGTCAATTCCCTTTAAATGAGTTTTGAAGATTTTTATATTTTAATAGTGTATTTTGAAAAGAAAGGGATTTCTCAATATTAGACAAACAAACACAAAATATTTGGGGATCTGGAGGGCATTTGTGTTTGATAGGTTTTTTTCTACATGGCAAAGGGAAGTCGGCTCTTGAATTTTCTTCACTGAAATCCTCTTTGTTGATTACTTTGCCACTGCCTGAGCCCTTGATGAAAACCTCCTGAAAGTGGGAAGATGTACAGCCTTATCTCCATTATCATCTTCCATCAGCCGATTTATTCAGGAGGCTGCAGGTAGGAGAGAGTATGTTGCACGGACTGGGGGCCAGGTCGTGTCCATTAGAAGCCACTCCCCCCCCCCAGTTTCAGCCACACAAAGGGATTTTAAGATTGAGCTGCGATAAAAACCTTTTTCTCTTGCTCTTCATGAGACCCACATTCAGACTGAAGACTTCCCACACTGTGCATCTCTTCAGGCAACTCTCAGTTATCTGTGCTGAAGGAGAGTGGCAACACAGCTGAGGGTCCCACATCATTTCTACAGGGCTTGGGAAGAAATTGAATGAGTTTGGTTTTGAGGAAGCTAATGTATTTTCTGGATTACTTGGCCTAATAGACTCCATGTTATTAAAATGAGGTCACACAAAGGAGGGGTAGACAGTGATGGGATCTGGAAGGGGCAAGGGAAGAGTCAGCCTGGGGTTAAAAGAGTTTCAAGCTCAGTTGCAAAGCTGATATCAAGAAAATAATTGGCAGGCTGAAACCACAGCAGGGCTGACCCTTGACTGAGATTTTGGGGAAGTGCATTTTTGTTTTGTACTTCTCAAGACCATTTTTTAAAATTGAGGTAAGATATATATATATATATATATATATATA
>LNAC01000159.1:89349-153372 GCA_002007465.1 Ailurus styani | reverse complement strand
ATATATATATATATATATATATATATATATATATATATATATATATATATATATATAAATTTACCTTTCTAAATTTTTTTAAGTGTAGAGTTCAGTAGTATTAAGTACATTCATAATGTTATACAACTGATCTCCAGAATTCTTTTCATCTTGCAAAAATGAAACTCTGTGCACATTGAATAGCTACCCATTCCACCACCCCCAGGCCCTGGCAACCATCCTTCTACTTTCTGTCTTCTTGGGACCATTTTAAATGCCTATGCTGTTAGGGCTCTTTTAGCCATAAGTAACAGAAGCTATTGGAAATTGATAAAGCAATAAAAGAAATTTATAAGCTCAAGAGAATTCAAGGAAGGGTTGGGCAGTCAGCTGCGGAAAGGTAGGGAAGGGCTTCAGGAGCACATAGATTGCAGGCCTCAAATGCCACCAAACTCCTGCATCTCTGCTTCCTTCTACATATCATCTCCATCATCCCCCTCTCTGCAGAAGGGCTTTCTCTACATGGCAAAGAGCATGATTCCATGTTAACTTCATCTACCAGAGACACATTGGATTGACAAGTTTTGTGTTTCCAATATAAATTTGTAGGAAACAGGCTTATTGGATCAAGTGGATGAGAGGCCCATTCCTGGACTAATCAGCCATGGCCAGGATGACTGACCTAGCTTAGGTCAGGTGCCCACCTCTGATCAATCAGCTATGGCTAGGGCAGGGACGCGTGCGAAGCCATGGGTAAAAGGAGGCCCTGCAGGACTTCCCAGCAGAAGTGCCAGCGGTGCTGGGCAGATACAGTAGAAGGTGTCCACTAGCATGCCCTTCACTTCCTCCTTCTCCATATATTTCAAAGCCACTTATGCACTGTTTTCTCCCACTCATTATGACAAGCCTTTCCTAGGATGTACCCCTTTCTTTACATCTTCCTTTCTTACCAGCAATAAGAGATAAGATAATGAGGTAATCGTCTGCATAGTCCCTGGAACACATGCAGAAATATTCTGTCTTGGCACACCTGCGTGATTCAGTCAGTTGAGCCCCTGCCTTTGGCCTAGGTCATTATCCCAGGGTCCTGGAATTGAGCCCTGACTGGCTGGCTTCCTTGCTCAGGGGGCAGCTTGCTTCACCCTCTCTTCCTCACTCATGCTCTCTCTTGCTATCTCTCTCTCTCTCTCTCTCTCTTGCTATCTCTCTCTCTCAAATAAATAAATCTTTTTTTTAAAAAAGAAATATTCTCTCTCTTGTTAACAAAAAATTACCTGTTAGGATCTTAAAATGTGATTCTTCTCAATGGTATTCTTATACTTTAAAAAAGAATCTAGGGCGCCTGGGTGTCTCAGTGGGTTGAAGCCTCTGCCTTTGGCTCAGGTCATGATCTCAGGGTCCTGGGATCGAAGCCCGCATCGGGCTCCCTGCTCAGCGGGGAGCCTGCTTCCTCCTCTCTCTCTGCCTGCCTCTCAGCCTACTTGTGATCTCTCTCTCTGTGTCAAATAAATAAATAAAATCTTTTAAAAAAAAAAGAATCTAAAAACCAAAATCTTCTAATGGCCCATCGCTCCAAATTCAAACCTCATAGTGGAATTAAGGCATCTGGTCACCTAATCTCCCTTCCCTGAGCCTGCCCAGTAATACTCCCTTGCTGGAACAGCCTTGAAGCTGCTGGCAAGAAGACAGAGGGAGATTTTCTCCTCATTCTTGTTATTATCCTAATTCCCTTGTTTCGTGACATTTAAACAGGCAGGCTCCATCTGTGTTTTTATATTGGTCAGATTATCCTTGCCTTTAAAGAATTGTCTCTGCATTTGTGTTGAGCAGACTTATAGGCAGGCAAACCCTTCCTCTTCACAGCATATTCGCTGAAAAGCAAAACCCACTGTGTTCTGGGAGGCCTCCATCTCAGGCTGATCAGGGCCATAAAACGGCCCCAGCAGTGTTTCCGAAGGGATCCCCAGAGAAACTGTTCACTGGCCTGTCAAGAGGATCTCAAGGGAGATCACAGACCCTACCTAGCACCCACATGAAGGCCTATTTACGGTAACACTACTGAGCCTGCTCAGTCCCTCATGTGTTTTAAAGACCATTAGCTTCGTCTGAGAGTTTCCAGAGACATTTTTGAGATCTGCTGCTCAGTCTGAGGCTGTTGATCACTGTTCACAAATTTGAACAAAATCAGAGAAAGGTTTTCAAAAATGTTTGTTATATTTCTGGCCACAAATTTTGCCCCAGGCTTCTCTGCCTAAAAAGATAGAATTATAGCATTGAGAATCCAGGGGTTTTCGATGTGAATCAGACTTGATGACTGCCAGGATAAAGGAAAAATTATTTCCTGAACACATACAATGTGCTCACAGTGCCCAAGATTATGCTCAGAAAAGCATGAGCTGTGATCTCTTCCCTCAGGAGGCTTGCAGTCCATTTCCCTTTATGCCACTCAAGGAAATCTGATTTCCTTTGAGGAAACATCCCCACTCTACTTTCAGATTGTGTGGCTTGTGAGCAACCCCCTTCTCAAAAGTCATAGTCACATGACTCCCTACTAAACAATCAGGCTTTTTTTATCTCACTGATTGATGCATGATGGGGCATATGACTCAAGGCTGGCCCATCAGACTCATTTCTGAGACTTCTACTGGAATTATTGGGAAAGAGCCTTGGCTTTCTGTCTGTTATTTAGCTGATGAGATGGTGGTACGGAGTGTCTGGTCTGGTGGTTACATCCTTCCTTTTTTTATGGATGAGAGAACTAGGATACAGAAAAAGCAAACAATTTGTCTAAGTTTATGGAGTCAACTTGAGAAAAAGCTGGGATTCAAATCCAGACAGACTGTTCTAGAACTGATGCTCTGTTAGGGTGTCTCATGGAATCCATATACCTCTCATTACCAGGCAACAGGGATCTCTTCACACTCCCTGTAGCTCTTTCTTCCAGGAAGAGATCCTTTCTGGTACATTCTCCCAGGTCTATCAGAAGCAATGATCTCTGGCTTTGGGGCATACCATGGGTAAGTGGGACTGATCTCTGGGTGAAGAAATCAAGGACCACAAATGTAGGAGACAGAAGACAAACTGCCCGCTAGAGAGCCTAGAATAAGGATTCTTAGTCTGCTAGGGGTCTCCCTGACCTCTTTGAGAATTCAATTTCCCAAAAAAGTTTGGGTTCACTTGAAAGTTTGTGTATGACAAAGTTCTTCTGATTGCAAGTGACAGAAACCCAATTTGAATCAGCTCCATTAAAAAGGTTCACATAACTGTGGTAAGAGCAAAGATGCAGCCAGGCTTAAGGGACAACTAGAATAACTAGAATCAGCTACAAGACTTGCAGTTTGTTTGTTTGTTTGCTTGTTTCCCTCTGCTTCTTTCTATGTGTTGGTTTTATTCTCTCTGACCCATGGTAAGCAACATGGTTGAAGCTGAATCTCATTTCACATTGATGAGCCACATCTTTGCCCCAGCTCTGTTCAAAAACTTCCCAGTAAAGGATTCCAACCAGTTATAGGTTATGGACCCACCCCTGTGACCATGGAAGCGGAGAACTGTGGTCAGCACCAGTTATCACCCAAGGAGAAAAAGTAATATCTTCAGAAGAAGAGAAGGTGTGAAGCAGACAAAACAAAAATGGCCTCAGGAAAGAACCCAGTGGGACTTTGGACATGGAGCCTAAAACTGTCTAAAAACTGAAGTGGAGAACTAAGGATATTATACAAATAATTCAGAGAAACACTCATCTCAATTATCTGAATAGTTCAAGAGAAATGTTTCGGCCAAGATTATCCAGCATGTGGCTTCCAAATTTTCCTTTTTTGGCAAAGAATTTATAGCACAGCCCACTTCCTGTGCCCCATCGAAGGGAAAATTACTTTATAAAAAAGAAAGAAGATATTGATTTCTTATTGGGAAATACAGTGCTCTGTTAGCATGAAGTTTCTTTTGTTTTCACATTTTAAAAGAAAAATAAGAGACATTAAATCAGATTGGTCTTGTCCAGGTTGTCTACATCCAATATTAACTGGGCAAAATAGTTATGAAATGCTCAAGTAGGTTCTTAAAAGTCATCCTCGACTTCAATTTAGGCCCCTTTCAATCTATCTTCTGCTCAGATGCCAAGTTAACTTGCTTAAAACACTAGTTTGTCATGATTTTCCCTAAATTCCTGGTACTCAAAACTATACACAACAGAGATCCACTCTCCTAAACCAGTTTCATCTCCAACTACTCTGTCTGGGGTTGCCTCCTTAAACCTTCAAAGCTTCATGCTTATTTTCTCCTCTGACATCCTCATCTCCTTCTTTCAATTTATCCCAAATCTCATCCAAGTTATGTAAAGCCTGGTTTGATTCCCACATTTGCAGGGGACTACCATGTGTCACTTACTTTTCGTTCTTCAATTCATTGCCACGTTTTGCCTGTTTTGCTCTCTGTGAAGGAAACCGATCCCTGCAAACTCTGTTTCCAAGGCTCCCTTGATAATTGTCCTAACTGGTTTCCAAGTATGTTCATCCAATAGGAGGTAAGAAGCCAGAGGATATTTTTGAGGACTGGCATCTCTGGTAGTGACTAGACTCCTCCATGGTCAACTCTAGCCTCTGCTGTTGCTAATCCCTGAGTTGTCTCACTAACTTTGTCTTCTCACTTTTATATTTTTGTGATCAGTCTTCCATATTAAATTTAGATACATGGTGTAGATTCATTTTTCCTGACTAGACTTTTTTTGAAACATAGGACCACTTCATAATCTTTCTTCTATGTTTTCCCATAATAGACTTTGTAATATTGCTTGTTTCAATTTTATTTCTTAACTTTTAAAAAGTAATATAGTTTGAACTATTTCAAATAGTAGAAAATAATAAACAATAAAGAATTTCTCATTCTAGATGTCCAGTCCTTTGTTTAAGCATACAAGAGTTAGAGCATGATGGCAGACTAAGAAGCTCCTGTTCCTCTATTCCCCACAGAACAGTGAATTAACAACAATATGTGGACTATAATACCCCTGTGAAAACTCTAGAGGCAGTTGAGTTGAGAAGTTATGGCATCCAAGCCTATGTAAAGTCAAGAAAGAATTCCAGAGAAAGAGGTAGAAAAATTTATGAAATTTTGCAAAACTCTAACCTCCCTCTACCCAGCAGAGCAAGTCACAACACTTCCCCCATTCCAATACCAGAGATCTTTCCTAGGGTCTGAAACAAAGGGTGGACTGTGCATCCAACTTTCTGGGTTGTCTGGGGGATTGGTTGTCTTTGGGGTTGCTGTCTGAGGGTTTGGTTTCTGTATTGCCTGACTTAGAGCACTGACAAGACTGGTGCCAGAATTTGCAAGCTGCTGAAAACAAAGGCAAGCATTGTAGAATATTACAGCCACTGTTCTGCAGGCATACATCAAAGGGTACAAGGAATCAGAAAAGGTTTGGAAGTCCTAGAACATTTTTTAAAGATTATATTTATTTGTTTGTTTGTTTGCTTATTTATTTATTTATTTAGTGTGGAAAGCGTCTTTTTTAAAAATTTAAATTCAATTAGCAAACACATAGTACATTTATTTATTTGAGAGAGAGAGTGAAGGAGTGAGAGAGAGAGCATGAGTGGGGGGAGGAACAGAGGGAGAGGGAGAAACATACTCCCTGCTGAGCAAGAAGCCCAATGTGGGGGCTCAATCCTGGGACTCTGGGATCATGACCTTAGCCGAAGACGGACACTTGACTGACGGAGCCAACCAGGTGCCCCAGTCCTGGAACTACTGATGTTAATTATGAAGTTCTTCTACTACATGAAGCCAGTACTTAAAGCCTGGGAGAGGTGGCTGCTTATTCAAATGCACAAATCTTAAGAAAAACTATCAATTCACCAAGAAGATACAGTAGTTATAAACATTCATGCATTAAACCTCGGAGCTCCTAGTAATACTTTGAGAGAATTGAGAAGGGAGAAATAGCAGCACAATAAAAGCATGAGACTTCAATACCCGACTTTCAATAATGGATAGGAAACAAGACAGAAATATCAATAAGGAAAAGAGGTAGTGTACAACACTACAGGTCAATTGGATCTAACAGACATATACAGAGCACTCCACCAAACAGTAGCAGAATATACATCCTTTCCAAATGCACACGGAATATTCTCCAGGATAGGTCACCTATTAGACCACGTAACCATTCAAGAAGTTTGAAATCATACAAAGTGTCTTTTTTGATCACAATGGAATAAAACAAGAAATCAATGGCAGAAAGAAAACTTGAAAATCCATGAATATGTAGAAATTAAGCCACACAATCTTAAACAACCAAAATGTCAAAAAGGAGGTAACAGGGGAAATTAGAAAATATCTTGAGGCAAATGAAAATAACAACACAACATACTAAAATTTATGGGATAAAGTGAAAACATAAATACATTTCATATTATGTATACCTTTTTTGTGTTTTGTTTAATCTGTCAAATTCCAAAAGATACTGAATACTCTCCCAATATTAATATGGTTCTATGACATTCTTCATTACATTTATATATATATCTATTATCATATTTCCCTGCTTAGTTGTTTGTTGTATAAAGATATGTATCTTTTATCTTCTTCTGTGTAATATAATTTTTGGTAACAAAAATTATTTTGTCCCTTTTAATGTTTTTGGCCCACTGTGTTCTCTCTAATGACTATGTATTCATAGCATGGGCTACTATATTTGTTTAACCAATATTCTATAGATAAATATTTGAATTGTTTCCAATAGTTGTTATCTTCAGTAATACTCTTCACCCCAAACCTGTTTAGGCATATTCCTTTCCTTTTTTTCTAAATTATGTTATGTTAGTCACCATACAGTATGTCATTAGTTTTTGATGCAGTATTCCAAGATTCATTGTTACATATAGCACCCAGTGCTCTATGCAATACTTTCAACTCTGTTCTGTGGAATGAGATTAAGAAAACACATAAAGCAATATGTTTAAAGACATTATTATGAGATGTTTTTATTAATCGGGAACCTAAGGGATATGTGTGGTGCTTTTTAAAATCAAGCTTTCTCTCCTGTTGATCTACCTCTATAGTTCTTGACACTTGGGAATTAATTTTACTAACATATTATTAAAACTAGAGGCAGCAAAATAATTATGTTGAACAGCTTCCTTTAAGTTAGATATTTAATACTAGTGATAAATGTACAGAATGATTCACCAGATAACTGAGAGCAAACCAAGAGTATTCAAAATAGAAGAAATCTTGCAGATGGTACAAAGACAACTTTGACATTTAATTCAATAGCATAAAACTGAATGAGATCAGAGGGACTTTGAAATTACAGTTCCATATGGCTGCTGTTATAGAAAATCACCAGGGAATGTTACCGAGTTTGTTGAACACTACTATAATAAAAAATTATTATCATCCCAGGAAGGAAGAAAAATCATTGATTACAAAGGTAGACACTCCATTGCTGTAATTCAAAATGAAATCACTGGCATATTTGTCACACTGCAGAGAACACCACCTCCAGCCTTTTCCCAACAAATTATTAATGGAGAATTGGAAATTACTTGATAAAAGGCTGAGAGGGAGCTACATTCAGCAAAACAAGTGTCAGTGACACTCAGAGAAGCAGGTGTTGATGAATAAAACATCGAGGTTGTGGAGTACAATGAGGTGTGTAGATGATTTGGACATACAGCTTGCGTGGACAGATTTGAATGACACAGTGTATTCTGGGTGAAGGTAAGTGGCACAATCATGGGCTTCACAAAGGAGATTTCCTGCCAGGGAATCTAGAAATGAACTTTTAAAATATGACATTTCTTTTATAGTGATTCCTCCCTTTAAAATGCAGCTGGGGTCAATGAAGGATTTAAGATGAGAATAGAAATGATCCTGGAGGAAGTGTCTTCCATTTTTATATTCTGGAATAAAATTCGATTCGATCCTCCCCTTCGAACAGAGCTCTCCATAGGGGTCCGTACTGAGAGGCTGTCATGCTTACAGCCCTGGATCAAGTGCAAAGTACAGTCTCAAAGAACTATTAGGAAAACACATTAAAACTCTCCTGCCAACCAAATTAATCAATGTTCAGTGCCTTTGGTCTATGACCTAGTGAAAATCATGTCATTTTCTCCTTTGTGTTAGCAGTAATTTATTTGCAAGTGTGATGTGGTTGTGATATACCTTTAAATTGTAGACTATTATAGTGTAGGTACCAGCTCAATGCTAAGGCAGTCCCACTATCCCCCAAGGCCAAAGTTCCCCAAGTACAAAGAATGGGTGAGCTGATTGGATTGTAAGCGCTCTTGAGGCTTTTAAGTCTCCACCTTATATAAATATCCAATTTCTATTAAACTTAATGTATGTATAACAGGCTCTTTCTCCTGTTTATTATCAATGTTGAAAACCCTGAGATCTTTTGGTCAAAGGCTTTAGATTTATTTTTTTTAAGATTTTATTTGTTTATTTGACAGAGGGAACACAAGCAGAGAGAGAGGGAGAATCAGGCTTCCCACGGAGCAGGAAGTCCGATGTGGGGCTCCATCCCAGGACCCTGGGTTCATGACCCGAGCAGATGCCCAATGACTGAGTCGCCCAGGAGCCCCAGGCTTTAGATTTTGTACCAAATGTTCAGCTAACTAGTTCTTTTTGGCAGTATTAGCACTGCAACTTTTCTGAGAAGAAATGAAAACAATCTGAACAGCAGTTGACCACTCACTTTCCTATGTACAGTATCTCATTTAATCTTTCCCAACTCCTACTACCCCCACTTTTTGCACTGAAAACTTAAAACATTTATTTATTTATTGTAATGTAAGAACTTTCTTTTTATTGTGTTATGTTAGTCACCATACAATGCATCATTAGTTTTTGATGTTGTCTTCCATGATTTGTTTTTTTTTGTGTGTGTGTATAACACCCAGTGCTCCATGTAATATGTGCCCTCCTTAATACCCATCACTGGGCTCACCCATCCCCCCTCCCCTCTGAAACCCTCACTTTGTTTCCCATAGTCCATAGACAGCTATCTCTTAGCATATTTTTAAGGGTACAATACAATATTGCTATATATGGACACAATGTTTTACAGCAGAGATTTAGAACTTAATATAAATTGTGTAACCATTGATTAGCAATTCTCCTTTCACCCTGCCTACACCTCCTGGCAACTACCATTTTATTCTTTGCTTTCATGAGTTTACCCTCACTTTATATATGAAGAAAGGCAAGTTGTAAATAATTGTCCAGACCATATAACTAACCAGTGGAGAAGCCACATTGACTCCAAAGACCAATATTTCCATGACACTTCACTATTTATGAAGGGAGATAGACTATTTCTATGTGTCAGAAACTGTGCTAAGAGCTGTGATACAAAAACTTGTTAAGAAAGAAGTGTCATTGGCATCATTTGACAGAGGAGGAAGCACACTTGGAGAACTAGAAACTCAGAGCTGGGGAGCAAATCAAGGCAAGTTGTCCAGTCATGAAATCACTGAGCATTCTGCCTCTTTCCCAAGGTGAAGAGAAAGGAGTGCCAAAGCCCCTGAAGGTATAGTGTTTACATCAAATATTCTCCAGAGAAAAGTGGTCTCGTTTTGACGGTGTCCTAAAGCAATGTACTTCGGTACTGACCCTGAGAACACAAGGCTCCACTGAGGTTCAAATGCCCACCTTAGAGCCCATGCCTGTAGCTTTCCTTCTGAGTATAGCAAATATACTTCAAGGGGGAAAAAAAAACACAACAGAGTTTGAAAACTTGTAGGGAACAGTAGAAATGGAAACCCAAATGATCACAGCTTATTGAAGAAGCCCGGTGTGTAAGAGGGCTATTTAGTCAGGAAACATAGAGACTGAGCTGGATGGTGGAGGTTGCCTTGGTAACCAAATCCTCTTACAAGATTAAGGGTGTCCCCCAAAGCCTCACAAGAAAGTCTCATTGTACAGTCTCTTCACTTTGAGGCACGTGACTTCCAGTTGCAACACTCTCCACGTCAGTTTGCCACTCCTTCTATTTCTCAGTCATTTCCAGCCTCATTCATTGATGACTCTCACTTTTGGCTCAAATCAGCCATCCTTTTCCCGTAGTCCACCCTGTCAGCTCAAAGGCTCAAAAAGTTCTTTTTCCATCTATGAAATTCTATCACTTAAGTTGGTTCACTGAATAACCCCTCACCAGACCCATTCTCCAACCTCCTGGAAACCTCTAACCACTGACTCTCACCTTCTTTCTCCCTCTCCATCAGTCTCCTCTTCTCCATAGGCCACCTAGTCCCTAAGGACCATAACTGGTGCCTACATTTCCCTTCCTTTCTGTCCTTTTAGAGAACCTACCTTGACTCCATCCTTCAGTGAATTTGACTACTGCTTTCTCTGTGGCTATATCTGGACTGCTGGGCACCTGGAAAGAAAATTACACAAGTGGATCATTGGTACCACTAGAAACTCATGCTCACCAACCTCAACTGTCCAGGAAGCCTACTAGGTTTTCCTGGTCAGTTCATACTCCTATTATTTTCAACCTTTTTTCATTTTCCTAAATCTCAGACTCCTTTGCCTCTCACATACTGGTTATTCTCAAAACCAAATATGCAAATGTTCCTGCATTAGCACTGTAGCATCTGTCCTTGGGCCCCACTGAGATCTCTTTTATAGGTAGGCACACCCTTTCCCCAGTTGGTGTGGAAGTTGGCAGCTAATGGCTTGTGCCTGCACCCTTCTCTGGAAAATTGCCCTTGGACTATGGAAGCTGCCTCACCCAGAGATACCTGGGAGGTTATGCACCCACCCCACTTCCAAGAGGGTAGACTTTGGTACCTGACAGACTGATGCAACCCTCTTGCCTCAAAGATAAAATCAGTGGAAAGGGTTGACAAGCCAGAGGTCCTTGAGGAATCATGCAGAGGCTTGATTTCTGAAACCACACTACCGAGCTTTTGCCCTACAAAATCCTGCTTCCTATACCCACTTACAATTTTTTTTTTTTTTGAGAAAACTCCCTCAGTAAATCACTTGCACAGAAACGCCCAAATCAGGCTCTGCTTCTAAGGAACTTGACTTAAGATACCCATCCACTTTTTCTCTCCTTTCCTCCTACTGGAACTGAGTGATCCTTGCTCCTATTCAAGACCAATGCTTCCTCCTGTGTTCTGGACCCCGTGCTGTTCTGTCCTCCCAGGAACTTTGCACAATCAATAATCCTTTTTCTTTTTCTTGGCTTCTTTCCATCAGGACTGAAACAAGCTCAAGCCTCTCTCATCTTAAAAAATAAATCTTCCCTCAATCCCATCTCCTTTCCAGCTACTTCCTCCCTCTCTTTTTCTTTCATAGCCAAACTTCAACATTAAGTTGTTGGAGTTTTTAAATAATATTTTCATAGCTACATTCCCCCCTCAAGTGTAGAAGATAAAGGGTCTCCATTACAGAAAGATTAGAGATTTTGGAGGACTCAAGATATGGCCAGAAGAAAGCACTTTAAGGATGCGCTTGCCACTATAATTGTTATTTCGAGCTTTTCTGGCATATGAGCTGGTGAATGCTGGCCCATAGTTCTGTTTACATATATCTCCTCCATTTCCTCACCTCCTACTCTTTTGCAACCCACTCCAATCTGGTTTCTTCCCCCTGCCACTTTCCCTCTGACCTCCCTGTTGCTAAATCTAATGGACACCTTTCAGTTTCCATCCTACTTGATTTCTCTCCCTCATTCTCTTCCTCTCTCTTTGTATTGCTCCTGCCGGTCCTGCTGCCCCTAGTTTGGTTTGGTTCCTCTGCTCCTGCTTTGGTTCCTTTTCCAGTTCCTCTTTCTTTCAACGTCCATTAAATAATAGTATCTTTCAGAAATTTCACTGGAACTTTTTTTTCACTCTGCATGTGCCCTAAGTAGTGTGCAGTTCCAAGGTTTTAACCACCATCTCTACACAATGCATGTCCAAATATCCAGCCCAGGTTGTTCCTCTGAACTCCCAGACTTACATATTCAACAGACTTTGCCACATCTCCATGTGAGTACTTTAAATATGCCCTAAACAGAATATGTCCAGTTTTTCCACCCAAACTGCTCCACTGCAATCTTGATAACCTTAAGAAGTGGCACCACTACCCACATAATTTCTCAAGTCAATAATTTATGAGTCAGTTGTTAGTCCTCCCCAACCTCATTTCAGCCAAGGAAGTAAGTCCTATTAGGTCAGTCCTGTTCTACACATTCCCCCATGACAGTATGTTACTCTAGCTATCGTTTGCTGTCTGAAGTATTACAATAATCTCTATATCAATACCTATAACCTCTACATCAATTGGGAGTTAATTGCAGGAAGTAGAAATCATTTTAGCATTTAAGTATAAAGGGATTTAATGTAGAAAACAAGAAGCTTGCACAACTCTAGATAGATTGGAAGACTCTGAGATAGGCTTCCAGAAATAACCTCCATAACAATACAACAGAATGAACCCATCAGGGGAACTGCTTCTCTACCACAGTCAGGAAGGTAGCCAGCCCTGGCACTGTTGACCTTAGATGTGACCCAGGGATCGCAAAGCCAGTGAAGCTGCCTCTTGTCACTATTTTGCTGGTGTCTGAGCCTGGACTGCTGCTTTGGAAAAGCCAACGGCCACAACCAATCTTGCCAGTTGAAAGTATCTTCTGAATCTCCAGGGTGTATGTAATTGATGGAATCTTATCTGCTCCGGAACCCGAGCTACAATCTGGTCTTCTGCAGGCTCTGCAGTGCAGGAAAGCATATTTGAGGGAAGCTGAATTGGACACTGAGCCAGCCAACTCCCCCCCAGCTGCCACAATCTACCCATTGCCCCTCATCTCTTGCCTTCCCCTCCAGTCTTTTTCCTCTCTGCTGACATAATAATGCTTTTAAAAACACAGGACAGATCATGAAATCCTTTTTAAAACTCATTGATGGTGTCCCCATTGCTTGCAAAATATAATCCAAATCCCTCCTTGTGACCGACAAGGCTATACACGGTGTTTATCATGTGCTTACTATGCCAGGCACTGCACTAAGTGAATTTTGTGAATTATCTCATTTAATCCTCAAAGTAAGTCTATGACTCAGATACATTATTCTAGTTTCACAATCTTAGAGAGGTTAAGTTTAAATCTCAAGGTCACCCATTTGGGAGGCAAGGCAAGCAGACTCTCTGAGTAACTTTCATGCACTTAGTTCCGTGCTGTGTTGTCTCCATCAACACAAGGTCTGGCGACGTCTATAGTTTTGTTTCTTACCACAGCCTCTCTTACTCCCTATGCTCAGCCCACGCTGTCCACCCTCAGTCCTGGAAGATATTGCCTCCACAGTTTTTAACTTATTGGTTCTTTTTCTGGAATGTTCTTCCTCCCATTTCTCTCTAGCTCATGTCTGCTCATCTTTCAGAACAACTCGGCCAAATACGCCTTCCTCTGAGGAGATGCTCCTGACCCCTTGGAGGATGCTGAGTCTCCTAATTACTCCCTCTTGGGGTACCCACCCACATCTCCTCTACTGAAGCACTTCACACACATGAAATTACCCAATCAATTTCTAATATTCCTTTATTTAATGTTTGTCTTCCTCACAAAACTGCATGATGAGCCACATGCCTCTTATATTCATCACTCTTTCCCAGACTCTTAGAACTTTGTCTACTATAAAATGGTACTCAATACATATTTATAAACTGACTGACTTATTAGTAAAGAAAAAGAAATTTAAAGAACATTTATTATTTATTTATTTACTTATTATCTTTTATAGTTTCAAGTTTTTATTTAAATTCCAGTTAGTTAACATATACTGTAATATTAGTTTCAGGAGTAGAATTTAGTTACTTTTCACTTACATACAACACCCAGTGCATCATCAAAAATGTCCCCTTAATATCCTTCATCCATTTAACCCATCCCCCTTCAACACCTCCCCTCCAGCAACTCTCAATTTGTTAATTATAGTTAAGAGTCTGTTTTATGGTTTCTCTCTCTCTCTTTTAACCCTGTCATGTTCATCTGTTTCATCTCTTAAGTTCCACATATGAGTGAAATCATGATATTTGTCTTTCTCTGACTGACATATTTTGCTTAGCATAATACACTTTATCTCCATCTACATCGTTGCAAATGACAAGATTTCATCTTTTCAATGGCTGAGTAGTATTCCATCAGATATCTCACATCTTCTTTATCCATTCATCAGTCAATGCACATTTGGGCTGTTTCCATAATTTGGCTACTGTTGATAATGCTACTATAAACATCAGGGTGCATGTACCCCTTTGAATCAGTATTTTTTGTATTCTTTGGGTAAATACCTAGTAGTGCAATTGCTGGGTCATAGGGTATTTCTATTTTTAACTTTTTGAGGAACCTCCATACTATTTCCCAGAGTGGCTGCACCAGTTTGCATTCCAGATATTTTTAAATTTTTAAAACTAATTATCTGAAATAGGGTGACAAAAATAAAACCAGCTCAACAAAAATATGGACAAACTCCCCATAAGAAAGAAGAGGGATGACTAAGGGATATGAGAGTTATTTGCAAACACCATTGATTTCCTGAGTCCATGTAGGTACAGAATGCAGGAGAGATAGAAATGGGGCTACAGTGTGATTGGATCCTTATGTGCAGCCCTGATTCTCACTCTATGCCCACGTTTAAGCGGGACTCAACTGTCACACATTCCAGAATAAGATCTCCATGAAAAAATGTTATATTTCCAAGAGATTGGGGTGAGGGGGAAGGAGGTTAGACTTCATACCATGTAGCCGAACTTCAAAAATATTTCCTTTAAACATCTCTGATCTGTCCCCACAGTCTTCGCCAGCTACTAGCCAACCAATCTACCCTTTCTTCTCTAGAGTAGCCCTTCCCACAGCTTCCCCAACCATGCTAGACCCTTCCTTCCAGACACTACCCATATTTTGTGTGTTCTTTTCTTCCCTTTTTTGGGAAGTGCAGTAAATTCACTCTCTCAGCTTCTCCTGGGAGCATCCTTACACTCAATCCTTGCTTGATGAAAAAGCCTCTTCCTTGGGATCCACTTCCCTTAGAAGGCAAGGTGGAGGGCGCCTGGGTGGCTCAGTGGGTTAAAGCCTCTGCCTTCGGCTCAGGTCATGATCTCAGGGTCCTGGGATTGAGGCCCGCATCGGGCTCCCTGCTCAGCAGGGAGCCTGCCTCTTCCTCTCTCTCTGCCTGCCTCTCAGCCTACTTATACTCTCTCTCTCTGTCAAATAAATAAATAAAATCTTAAAAAAAAAAAAGAAGGCAAGATGGATTATTGTAAACATAGTGAGGATATTTGGGGGGACATCAAAACAGTATAACTTTTGTCCCTGATATTCCTTTGTCCCTAGTTATCATGGGCATAAGCATCAAGAACTATGACTGAAAGGCTCATATCATAGTTTCTTTCATGGTATAGCAAGGATTCTCCCTCTTCTGCTATTAAGCCTCAGCCATGAGACTCAGTACCATGGAAGAATATGTTAAGTTCTTTCCAAAGAGAAAGTATGAGATAAAACACCCCTTCCACAATAGTGAAGTGTGGAAACAACTAGGGAGAAGATGTTAGACACATGCCCCACTATTTTCCTCATTGGGTGGAAGCTTTGCTGGAGTTATGAAAATAGGTAAGGGGGAACCGATATCATCATGGGGCTGTGGCTGGAAGGTAGCATACTTCAGTGGGCATTGCTTGGAGGAAAACTACACATACATGGCCATACCCAATGTGACATAAGAGAATGCAGCATCTCCTTTTGAGGGGTCAGATAGAATAGTCTCTTTCAAGCTTGTACATGGGCTGCAGGGGACACAAAATTCCTGCATATTCTTGTGAAGGAGACAAAGGGTACAGAGAAGACTATTCGTGTAGCAAAGACCTCAGTCAGGAAAAGGAAGTTGTCAAGGGTGGAACCGCAGTGACCAGACACAATGACAGTGGTACGTAAGCAAACACCAATTCAGCCATCAGACCAGCTCAGTCATGCTGAGAAAGAAGACAGAGAAAAATCAGAGAACGAAGACAGCTTGTGAACCAGGTGTCACAAGCTTCATGCCAGGAGGACTCAAGCTGTCTCCGTACTCAGAAGGAAGGAAGGAGAGGGAAAGAAGAAATGGATTTGAATTGATCAAATATTTACTCATAGAGACTGTCGTAAACTAAAAGAGACTCTTTAGATAACTCAAGTTGGAAAAACCATCTGGCAAGTTTAAAGTTTGTTACCTATCTTTTACTCCTTCCACACTGTCTCACCTACCCTCAACAAAGAAGTCCAAAGATTTGTGTGGTCTTGTAGCACCAAGGGCAGCTGACAATACTTAGAGGGACTTCATCCTTCAGGACTGAGACATAAGTCTTTGGGAAATTCACACGGTCTCGACAGGGGTTCTGAGGGAGGCCATGATGGAGCGCACCGCCTGACTTCACCCGAACGCTCTGGATATCAATGAGACAGTATGCTCAGATCTTGCAATGTAGTCGCTGCCTATAGCTGGAAGGTTGAAAAAAAAAAAAAAACAGTTACATTTTGAAACCTATATTTTTTTTGTTTCTAGCAGTGAGCGCTTGTCCCAGGAGAGGATGAGGGAGATGGTCAGCTGCTATTTCACATGGAGAACACAGCCTCCCAAAGACACCCAGCAGAAAAGGACAAGCATTTTGGAAGGCCATCAGGCTGCAGCCTGTCTGCACAGCAATTAGAACATGACACTGAATGAAGACAAGTAAAACAAGAATGAAGAACCCAGGTATGGGCTCAGTTTGAATGCTACTGCTGAGGTTTTTTTTGTTGTGGTCTTTAAAACATGGTCAGTGCTGATGGGGAAAGGAGAGGATACAGTTAGGAAGGGCTGTGCTGTTGAAAGGACAAAACTGCCGGGAGCGGCAGCTTCGGAAATGCCACTTCAGCTGTTTAAACGCTATGGTTGGTTGTACAGAATGATTGTTGTCTTGAGGCCTAAATTCTGCTGATTCAATTGCTCTTATTTGGATTTTCGAATTATTCCTGACAAGATAATAAGTCTCTTTCAAAACATTAAATCGGATAAATCTCCCGGCTGGAGGTCTCTAGTTCGATTTAATTTTCTGCAGATATTCTAAGGACCTAATGAGAAATCAAAATGAAAGGGCTTAATTGGAATTCCTCTAATTCCCCAACACAAGGTCCCAAGTCAAAGAACTTGGAAGCAGCGGCCGTGCGGCCATGTGTTTCCTTTCTCTCGCTCTCTCTCTCTGGGTCTAGCTGAGTAAGCCCCACTCCTGACCTTTAGACCATCTTGTTAAACTTCACAGTCTATGGATGGCTGAACATTAATTACAGAGCTTGATTTTTGCTTGTTTTTGTGGCCAATTTTAATACACTCCCAGTTTTCTCTAGATCTATTTAAGGCTGCATGTTATGTCTTCTGCTGAGCTGCATGGGCATAACAATCAGATGTGAATTTTCAGAGCTGCTATTCTACAGAACTTGGAGATCTGAGAACTGAGCCTGTAAAGTCTCCTAGAAAATGGTTTGCCAAAATTTATGTCTTTGATTCTCAGGAACTTCCCTGGATAAGTGCCTTTGGATATTGTTACCCTCTATACAAGGTAGTAACCACTACCTTTTATTGAAGACTTGCTATGTACCAGGCACTCTGCTAAGGCTTGTACATGTGTGTTTCACTTAATACATCTCCACGTGACATCCCCATGAGGTAGATGCTATGATTATCTTCATCTTATACATGAGCAAGTAGGCTTCAAGAGAAATCATTTATCCAAAGTCACACATTTAGTCGGGAGAGTGTTTGGGGAGTGGGACACAGATCGGACTTTAGATCTGTGTACGTCCCAAATTTATGCTCTCATTACCCCCAAAACAGACAATCTAAGTTATACGAAAATCGCTTTTAGTGAGTTTCCAGGAGGGCATGGTATGGCTTTAGATAATAGCGCACAATCCTTATCATCCATCCATCCATAGAGAATAATTCTTCAATTGTTTGTAGGTCCTTTTACAGAGAAGGACAATGAGGCAGGAGGAAGGAGAATGGGGTGTAATTTCCTCACCAAAAAGTTTCTGTCATCCAGACTTGGAGAGAGATTGACCTGACAGTACCTACCTTCATGTTCCTAGGATTGTGAGAGAAGACAGAGGAGTCACATTAGTTGCTCTTGGCAAAGCTCCTGCTTCATTAAAGATGATATTGGCCACTTTAATAGTCCTGGGCTAAATATAAAGAGCGCCTCACTACAGAACCAAGTCAACAGACAAAAGAACACCTATCCAACAGGTTTTATTTTCTCCCCTGCTGCCACCTGGGCTGACAACTCCACCCCCCCCGCCCCCACCAGATGACAGATACTTCTGTAGCCTGATATCAATGGCCATCCGAGATTAATAGAAGGAGGATAAAGACCAGCCAGCAACTGCTTTGAGTGGTAATTTTAAGTGTGGAGTTTGTCTTGCTCTATCACTTCTCAACTTTTATCACCAGCCATGATGATACTGCAAAAAAAGATGCTCTGGCCTGGACACTCTTTCAGGCTGGGCTTGCTCATAAGACTTCACTATAAATATAAGATGGCCTGTGCCCCTTGCTTTTAAATCCATAGGGAGGGAGTGCAGTGAGAATGGGTGGAAGGAACTAACTTTGACTTAATCAGAATAAAAACTTTCAAAATAAAGAAAGCAGTCAGCAAATTTCATTTTAGGGGCACTGGCTTTCTTATAAATAGGTGACTAAGACCTTAGAAGGCTCAGCACCTGTGTCTGGAGCTATAAGAGCAAGCTTTCCACAGTACCTCGATATATTTATGTGCCTTCCCCCTCCACTCCCTACCCAACAACCCAATTTTCACCCTTCACTTGTTTTGAAGGCATTTGAGGTGCAAATAAGTTAAGGAAAATCACCTTTGAAAAGTTTGGCTGCAGGGCCTAGAACTTAAGCTCTTGGCAGAAGGAATAGCTTCCCCTAGTCTTCTGCATCTATCCAAGGAGCAATCAGAGAATAGAAATACTTCAAATAGCAACATCACAGCAAGCAAGCAAGCAAGGAGCTCTGAGCAAAAGCACTGTCATTTATGGGGATGCTATGATGCTGTGGGTTGGGCTCGATATTGTTGGCATTCAGATCATGGCTGGGTCAAACTCCTTATGAGCCCCATTTATTATTTACACCTCTGACTACTTTCCAAAGGAGGTGAAGTAGCTTATAGCAAAAGACACATCCTGTAAAAATAAGACTCAAATGATAAGACATTAGTAAATATTGAAAGAGACATAACAAAAAACATGATCGTATAAGCCTAAACTACAATATGCATAAAATGTTATTTTGAGCTTCCTGACATCCAGGATGAAAAAGGACCCATGTTAAGTAGCTTACTTTTGAACATCTAATTTTAAAAAGCAGGTATAGGGTATAGGAATAGGGACTACTTAGTTTTGCTCTGCTCCATGGCTGCCCATCATACCCCAGGCAAAGGCCAGACAAAACAAGCAGTCTCTATCTACCTTAAATGAAATTTACAGTAGCCATGGGATTTTTGTTTTGTTTTGTTTTGTTTTGTTTTTTGTTTTTGTTTTTGTTTTACTGTAACATCCTCTGGTCATTTCTTGGTAAACTCTCAGTAGGATTCTGGGTGAGAATTAATTTCATTAAACTATTCCTTATAGGACTGGAGAACAGTTATCTGGTAGCATTGCTGAAATGCACTTCTGAGCTTTGCTGGAAGGAGCAAGGAGATCACTTATTATTTCCAAAGATCTGCTTACAATAGGGCATGACCATATTCCAGATAACACTGACATGGGAATCAGGATTCCTGGGTTATTGTCCCAACTGGACAAGTAAGATGACCACAACACTGGACAAAGCTCCTTCCCTCTGAATTTCACTTTCCTGTCTGTACCATGAGAGGGTTGAAGTTGTTCAGAGGTTCTCAACTCTGGAGGCATATAGGATCACCTGGGGGAGATTTTATTATTTTTTTTTAAAGATTTTATTTTATTTATTTGACAGAGAGAGGTCACAAGTAGGCTGAGAGGCAGGCAGACAGAGAGAGGGGGGGGGAAGCAGGCTCCCTGCTGAGCAGGGAGCCCGATGCGGGGCTCGATCCCAGGACCCTGAGACCATGACCTGAACCGAAGGCAGAGCCTTTAACCCACTGAGCCACCCAGGCGCCCCTGGGGAAGCTTTTAAACACGCATATGCATGGCCCCCTCCACATGTAAGTTAATAACTTTAAATTTCCCAGGGTAGAGCCCAGGCACTGGTGTTAAAAACATGTCAGGATATTCCCATGTGCAGCCTGGACTGAGATCCCTGGGTGGGATGATCTCTAAGAGACGAGACCTCTTCAGAGCTGTGCTTCCATAGAGACATTCCTGTTTTGAGGGATACCTCAATTAATGATTCCCCTGGGCGCGGAGCTCTTTCTTGCAGTCAGCTAGGTTAAAAAGAACAAACAAGAAAGGTCCTTATAAATCATGCAAAATGAGCTGCCTGCTTATGCAGCTGCACGACAAAAATACCTCAGTGTACAATGTCTATTTCTCCCTTCTTGTTGATGATAAACAGCACCCCTCTAACGCAGAGCACGAGCTGCATCGTCTATGACCTCAGTCTACCTTTCTGGCTTCCTCCTCTCCTCACTGGCCCCTCTTACCTCACTTCACATTCCAGATCCTTCCCCCTGTATATATGGAGAAGGAGCTGATAGCAGGCTTTCACCCACAAAGGTCGGCTAACTGAACACTGATAAAACACTAAATGTTTACTTCAGCTTTCATTAATTCAGCATGTATGTGGCAAAGGCTGGGTTAGGCATGTTCCCTACTTCATTTTAAATACTTGATTGGCTTTCAAAGATGCAAAAAAAAAAATAAATATTTTATTGGCATTTGTAGAAAAGGAGAGATATCACAATTAAGATGGCAAGCATCAGCCCAGCAATAGGTTTGGGAGTAGACTAGGTATGATACCACAGAGGGCCTACTCAACTAGCCTTGAAGGTTAGCCTCTTCCAAGAGGCTTGGGGGAGGAGGTTGGGGATGGAGTCTAACAGATTGTCCTCTCCAGGGAGTTTGGTAATCAGTGGCTTCTCCCAGGACCTGGAGCCCAAGTTGCCATAGCTGTGGTTGACCAGTAGGCCTGTGCTTCAGCCCTTTGCTGGCATTCCTCAATAAATTTGGTCAAGTTACATCCTAACCTCCTGTCTGTTGGCCCATGAATTTGTGTTAATATTTTGCATCCCTTGGATCACTTGAAAATAACATAATTAGTATCTATATCCTCACACTCCCATCCCAAACTGACTTTCAGTGAAACATGATAAATACTATAAGCAATAGAATAAACATTAAGTGATTAAGAAGATTGTGGTCCTAGTATAGAATGTAAACATAGTAAACTAAAATCTAGTAAACTAAAAATAATATAGTCAATAAAAATTGTGTTCTGAAGGGAGAAAGTAGACAAAAATACAAGCAGGGTAATCAGTTCATCTATCACAGTAAAGACCAAAAGTCACTTCTAACAATAGAATTAATAACAGGGTTAACTCTTAAAGTTTTATAATATATTTCTTGGCCATAGAGAATCCCTTGGGAATAAATGGTGCTTGTAATAAAAAAGTGTTTAATAGAAGTAGGGAAATTCCTTCAATTTTGCATCAGTTTCTTTCCATTGTGTTAAATTCATAGAAAATAAAATGCAAATGTTTTTATTTTCTAAAAAGCATGTATCCTCACAGATTTCTCTCTCTTGCTCCATATGTATATTCATACAGAGATGTCTGGAAACATGTTCACCAAGTGTTAATATTAGTCATTTCTAGGCAGTGGGAGTTTAGTTAATTTGTTGCTTCAATATTTGTTCTTTTCTGCCGTGTTTGCATTTTTTTTTTTTACCTTTTGACCCCATTCATCCATTTATCACACTCCCTATGCTTTACCTCTGGCACCATCAATCTCTTCTTTTTATCTATGAGCTTCGGTGGGTTTTTTTATTTGGTTTGGTTTGGTTTTTTAGATTCCACATATAAGAGAGATCATATGGTATTTGTCTTTCTCTGTCTATATCACTTAGCATAACGTTTGAATTTTTTAACATGATCATGTATTATGTTTTAAAAAATCATGACTTGAAAAAAGTCAATGACTATGGGTCCATGATGAGTTCCAGGTAACTCTGGAATTACATGCAATATTTTCTGTATAATATGTATTTGCATTTTTTTCTGGAAAGTGTTTCTGCTAAGTTCATTTGATTATCAGAAACATTTATGTCGCCACAGAATGTAATTCTGTGCTTCTGCATTTCTTATACCTTCACTTTTTAAGCTTCTGACTAATAATATAGCTTTCAACTATCAGCTAAATGCCAGGCACTGAACCAGGTACTTTATATGTATGGTCTAACTTTGTATGGTTGGTATTATCAATTCCATGTTATGGAGGAGAAACGAGGATCAGGGATGCTCAGTTACTTGCCCAAGGACACCCAGCAATTAGGGGTGGAATTTGTGATCTGAACTGAGTCCTGTCTTGGTATGAAGTCTACACTTGCTCTATAGTATCCATCCACCTCAACACATAAGTCACCAGACATCATTGATCTGCCTTTATTTGAGAGCCTGCAATGAGCTGGCAATGTCCCAGGTGCTGGGGACACAGCCGTGAACATTGGACAAAAATCTCTGCTTTCCTGGAGCCGATATTTTATAAACGCATCGACACAGTTTTAGAATAGGTTTGTATTACTTCCTTGGTCATTATAAGAATCCTCCAAGGCAAGCAAAAGATTTCTAGTTTTATAGACAAGCTAACAAAATCTGAGAGAAATTAAAGAGTCATCCGAGTCAGGTAGATGCTGGGGGATGGACTCAGAGTATCAAAGCTGACAGGATGCTAAGTCTCATCTTTAAGTTTAAAATATGCATCCAGGGCGCCTGGGTGGCTCAGTGGGTTAAAGCCTCTGCTTTCAGCTCAGGTCATGATCCCACGGTCCTGGGATCGAGGCCCGCATCGGGCTCTCTGCTCAGCGGGGAGCCTGCTTCCTCCTCTCTCCTCTCTCTGTGTCAAATGAATAAATAAAATCTTAAAAAAATAATAATAATAAAAAAATAAAATATGCATCTATTTTATAATTTGATCATATCCTAATAGCAAATAGTCATAGTGATAGAATATAAAAGTTAAAGATAAAGTTTGCCCACATTGGTGGCCAGTCTCACATGATAAAGACCGTTGCAATTATGCAACAGATTAAGTTTTTCCTTATCTCACTCCCACTTTCCCTTTTTCAGGGTCCTCCACTCCACCTTCACGCTCCTCATTTTCACCCATGGTTCTCAGCTTATTCTCAATTGTTTAAGCACAGCTCTCTGTCCTAACAGCTCTACTCCAACCCCAAAAGTCTGGGGTCAGATGGTAATACCTGGCATGTTTTCTCTAAGTAGTCATTGATCACCAAATACCTAGAGGATGCTGAGCATAGTGCAAGTGTGGGAAAGTATGTATGTAAAGATATGGCCCAAGTCCTCTCTCAACAGAGGTCGTCTTTGCATCTTAATTTGGGATTTATTAAGCCTAAAGGACGTTAGGACCTAAAAAACAGATCTCAGAGGTAAATTTTTAGGTATATTTATTTAGTTATTTAGATAGTTAATTAAGGTATAACTGACATACAATATATCAGTCACATCATAGTGATTTGATATGTTTACACATTACAAAACGACCCCCACAATCATCTAGCCACCATCTGTCAGCATTTAACATTATTACATTATTATCGAATATATTCTTTATGCTGTACGTTACATCCCCATGACTTTTTTAATAACTATAAGTTTGTACTGCTTTATACCCTTCACCCATTTTACCTCTCCCAACCCCCCTCTGATAATCAATAATTTGTTTCCTGTATCTATGAGTCATATTTCCATTTTGCTTTGTTTGTTTTGTTTTTGATTCTACATATAAGAGAAATCATATGGTATTTTTCTTTCTCTGTAGGATTTATTTCACTTAGCATAATACCTATTAGGTCCATCCATGTTGTCACATCATTCTTTTTGATAGCTGAGTGATATTCCATATATATATGTATTTTCCATATATCTATGGAATATATATGTGGAATATATATATGGAAAATACATATATATGGAATATCTAAATTCCATATATATTTGTGTGTATGTATACACACACACACACACAAATATATATATATGCCACATCTTCTTTATCCATTCATCTAACAATGGACACTTGGGCTGCTTCCATATCTCGGCTATTGTAAATAATGCTGCAATAAACATAGGGGTGCATACATCTCTTTTAATTGCTGTATTCATTTTCTTCAGATAAATACCCAGAAGTGGAATTTCTGGATCACACAATAGTTCTATTTTTAATTTGTTGAGAAACTTTTATGCTGTTTGCCACAGGAACTGTACCAATTTACGTTCTCACCAACGGTGCACAAAGCTTCACTTTTTCCACATACTCACCAACATTTTTCCTTTTTTGTCTTTTTGATAATAGCCAACCTTACCAAGTGAGATGACATCTCATTGTAGTTTTGATTTGAATTTCCTTGATGATGTGTGATGTTGAGGATCTTTTCATGTGCCTGTTGACCATCGGATGTGTTTCTTGAGAAAATGTCTATTCAAGTCCTCTGCACATTGCTTAATTGGTTGTTTGTTTCTTTGATGTTCGGGCATGTAAAGTTCTTTATATATTTTGGATGTTAACATCTTATCAGATGTATGATTTGCAAGTATCTCCTCCTATCTAGTAGGTTGCTGTTTCATTTTATTGATGCTTTTCTTCACTGTGCCAAAGCTTTCCAGTTTGAGGTAGAGTCCCATTTGTTTGTTCTTGCTTTTGTCGTCCTTGCTGAGAAGACTGGTCCAAAAAAAGATACGGGGGTGGGAGGGTAGGGATAGGGTGGATGGGTTATGGACATTGGGGAGGGTTTGTGCTTTGGTGAGTGCTGTGAAAGGTGTAAGCCTGATGATTCACAGACCTGGACCCCTTGGGCAAAGAATAAAAATAAAATTTAAAAAAAAAAAAAAAAGATATGGCTAAGACCAATGTAATAGAGCTTACTGCCTGTGTTTTCTTATAGGAGTTTTGTGGTTTTAGGTCTCAATTCAAGTCCTTAATCATTTTGAATTAATTTTTGTACTTGGTATAAGATAGTGGTCCTGTTTCATTCTTTTGCATGTAGATTCCAGTTTTCCTAACACCAACTATTGAACAGACTATCTTTTTCTCATTGTATATTCTTACCTCCTTTGTCATAGATTAATTGGCCATATGTGGTATGTTTATTTCTCTCTATTCTATTCCACTGATCTATGTGCCTCTTTCGTGGTAGTACCACACCATTTTGATTACTATTGCTATGTAGTACAGTTTGAAATCTGGGATTGTGATGCCTCCAGCTTTGTTGTTCTTTCTCAAGACTGCTTTGGCTATTCAGGGTCTTGTGGTTTGATACAAATATTGTGATTCTTTGTTCTGGTTCTCTGAAAAATGACATTAGTATTTTGATGGGGATTGCATTGAATCTGCAGGCTGCTTTGGGTAGTATGGATAATTTAACAATATTAGTTCTCTTAATCCTTGAGCATGGTATATCTTTCCATTTATTTGTGTCATCTTCAGTTTCTTTCATCAATGTTTTATAGTTTTCAGAGTACAGGTTGCTCACCTCCTTGGTTCAATTTATTCTTAGGTATTTTATTCTTTTTGATGCAATTGTTAAGTGGGATTGTTTTCTTAGTTTCTCTTTTTGAGAATTTGTTATTAGTGTATAGAAATGCACTACTGACTACTGTATGTTAATTTTTTATCCTATTTTCAGATATATTTTAAATGTGTATTCCATTGGAATCATTTATAAATTATCTGGGAGCTAGCTATAAATTGTATATTCCTAGGTTCTACTTTGAGAGCTCAATAGTTCTGGGACTGTGACCAGGAATCTACACATTCAGCAAGCTTCTCAGGGTTCATGCTGCACATTTTTTTTGAAAATCATTGGTATATGGGAAGAGAATGCATCGAGCACCCACTCCAGAAATCTCTGCATCATAGCTGCACCCATTGGACGTCTGCCAAAGCACATATCACACTCAGTTGTGCTTGTCTGTCTGTGTCTGCCACCAGAGTGGAGCCCATTCCTATTCATTTTTGCATCCTAAGTTCCTGGCTCACAGTACTCTACCTAGAGACATTCAGTAAATATTTACCAAAATGTGGAGACAGACCCAACTCCTAGCCCTGCACTACTATGGTATCTGGGATGAACACCTGTTTTTGCAATATGCTAAGAAGGAAGTTTTCATAAAGCCATAGCTGACCTGCCAGCTGAAGAAAAGAAACAAGGCACATTATAAGAAGAAAGTTAATCTCTTGATACATTCCTGTGCCCATCTAACAAATAAAGGCATGAAACCTATAATAAAGAAATAGAGGGTCTTGGTGAAGATCACAGAACAAGTTGCTTAGATTCAGGACTAGAACCATAACTTTTTTTATCCCATATCAGGTCCTTACTGAGCTGATCAAATCTAAGAAATCCAAACATCTTTGATCTTTTACCACTATCAGTAAAAACATAATGATATATTTGTAAAACCAAATTTTTCATATTGTAGATACAATAAACAGAACTAGAATTTCCACTTCTGCATAACAATGGATTCTCTTGCAATTACTCCAAAACTTCTTGACCGTATCAACTTTTTTAGTTAAAACAGAAAAATCTAGTTTGGAGGCCAAAGGGGAAGGAAGTCCAAAATAATAGGCAGAAAGAAAGAGGCAGATAGGAAAGAGAGGAGGAGGGAGGAGGGAGATGAGAGAACTGAAATAAGGGAGGATGAGTGGAGGAAAGGAAAAAGGGAAGCCACAAGGAGGAAAGAAAGGAAGGAATGGAAGAGAGCAGAAGGGAGAGAATTCTGAAGCCACACACAGATTTTTTTTTGGAAGCCAGCTGCATTATACATGGGATCATTTTATGATACTGCTATTCTAACTTGCAGGCAACAAGCTTGGATTAGTCAAAGGAACATCAGGCTATTTCCCACACTTTCCTCATTCCAATTTACAATTTAGTGACTTTGGTAAGGCGGCAAATAACAGTGTCCCTCATTCATGGTTTCCCTAATGCTTGTGAGAGCCCATGAATGTGTTTATGGTCAATATCTCTCTATTCAGGAAAGCAGTCTAGCAGCACTGTTTATTTGTTTTTCACCATTCAGTTTCCAGGCCTTTGACTGAGACTTCAGCACAATGCAGCCCTGATAATAGAACAGACAAGGTACTTATTATGTCTAAACTGAGACAATCCATTTGTGAACACGCCAGAATTTGTTTTAATAGAACCAAATAAGGTCAATGCTATTGTGAGCCCAGAGAATCCCTACAAGTGCTGAAACTCTCTAAAATACTTTGCTCTGTATTTCATATATTTGGAAAGAACTTTAAAGGTCATCTAGTCCAATCTCCAAACTATGAGTTAAATACTAAGAAAAAAAAGTCACTTTATCTTTTGTGGGGGATCTTAGTTTCTTCATCTGCAAAATGAGAGGACTGGATAAGTTGAAGTCCAAGAGTCATTCTGGTTCTAACATCGTGTAAATCCACAAGACTATCTAAGAGCAGTAAGCAATCACAGACATCCTCAAACACTGAATATGACAGATGACAAAGCATCATCAAACATATTGAATAAGAAATCAGAACTATGGCTCTCTTCTTTGTTTCCAAATATCAACTTATAAATGCTAACCTTAAAGTGTTTAAAAGAAAATGAAATCTGGATACTGAATTTGTACCACAATGAAATTTATGCTTAAATGTTTCTCAGGCACCTGAGTGGCTCAGTTGGTAGAGCATGGGACTCTTGATCTTAGGGTCATGAGTTTAAACTTGGGCACAGGGCTTACTTTAAAAAAATCTAAAGTGTTTAAAAGAAATCTGTTCTAGTCTGGAATATACATCTAGAATAGTCTAGAAATATAAACATTTTCATTTCTTTTAGTGTGGTGAAGGGTTAATTATAGGCATTGATTGATAACCTTTTTATTTCCATGATTTTATCTCACCCCTCACTAAACGAGCAACTGCAAAAGAAGAGTCAAAAGTGTAGTAAAGTTTCCAAAGCTAAAAAAAAGAAAAAGAAAAAAAAAGGGCATGTCTTCTCAGACTTCCATAAATGCTAATTACTCATAATGACAAGTCATTACCCAAATCCATTTCTGGAAAGTCACAAGGACTCGACAGGTCAAAGCAAAAATGTCATTTCAGGCTCCAGTAAGAGACTCTGCCAAATTAACCCTCAATATACTTATAAATGTGCTATCCTCTTTTTTCCAAGGAGGGAGAAACAAATATAAATGGAGATCAGTACCTTGGGAGAGGAAACCAATTCAAGGTCTACTACTGGGAAGGCAAAGACGGCTGTTGAGCCCCAGGAGGAAGGAGCTTATATCAAGGGTGTCCTGCAGCCCAACTGTAACGACAGGCACAACTGTGGGCTTCTGTAAGGGACAGGACTCAACAGACATGAATGCAGCTGTCTGGAATTTGGAACTGGGGATATGGGAAGGTCCAAGCTCTTTGGATAGGACAGGGAGAGGATAAGACCCATGGCTACCTATAGCGACGGATCTTGTAAGCAAATTCTGGTTCCATTCAGATCCCTACTAATAAATGTATTCATTATTTCATTTATGTGTTCAAACATGTATTCAATCAGCAGATATTTCCTGGGGATCTACTTTTGTTCCAGGGATACAGTGGTTAATAAGATGGATAGTGCCTGACCTCCTTGAATTTCCAGAAATAAGTTCAACGGTAACTAAATAAACACACAAATAAGTAAATATAAATGAGGTTCACACTTTATTGAGTATAATGAAGGGAACAGATAGGGCAGGGTGAGAGGTCTGAACAATACTATTTAATCTAGTCAGCAGAAGGTTACGGATAAGAAGGCAGGGTCATCCTAGCAGATAGGAGCGAACAAGATCAAGAATAAGGAATAGTAGCATTCCAGTGAAACCTCTGAGGTGGGGATATAGAAACTAGAAGGAAATGACAGTGTGGTTGGAACCTAAGACAAGTGTGAGAGTGGGGAGAGCAGAGACTAGAGAGGTAGGAGGGAGCCTCTGAATTACAGGCCAGTTGGGAACAGGAAAAGGTAGGAGATAGCATGTTCCAAAATTCACAGGTAACAATAGGCCAAGACTGGCACAGAGAAGCAGTTCCCTAGAATAAAAGAGGCTGCTTAAGGACTGTAGAAATCATAGAGATCCTTGTAGTGGAGGTAAGGAATTTGGAATTTACTCTAAATTTAATGGGAAGCCACTAAAGTGTTATAGTTAAAGAACAATATGATTTGACAATTTTTTTAAGATCACAGGAGGTATACAGTGGTAAAAATGAAAGAACAAAAACTATACAACAACATGGAACATCGTAGGAAGATGATGAATTTTAAAAGCAACCCCAGAAGACTACATACTGTGAGATATCCTCTTTATAAAGCTCAAAACAAGCAAAACTAAGAAGATATTGTTTGAGGATATAGATGGGATGAAAGAATAGTTTTTAAAGGGAACTATAAACATGACATTTGGAATGGTGGTGACCTCTGGGAAGAGGAAATAGTGTGGTTTAGGGGACACATAGGTGTTTACCAGGTTTGTGCTCTAATCCTTAAGTTGCATGGTTGGTTCTGAGTGTTCATTTTATTATGCTTTATCATATGTTATATTTAAGAGGAAAATGGGCTATTCTGGCTACTGCATGGAGAATAGATTTGAGGGAAATGTGATTCAAAGCTGTGAGACTCGTTAGTACCTATTTCAGTCCCCAGGACACACACTTACTGTCTTCCATTGTACAAATTACAGGAGGATTGAGGGAGGGCCCACATCCCACGAGTCACACCTGCCCAGCACTTGGCACTACTCTGTGTACATAATAGAGAGTCAGTAAAATTTTCCTTAGTAAAATCATGAACAAGTACAAAGCGTGCCTAAATATACTGAAACTCAAGACAAACACACAATCTTTATTCAACTATCAACTCTATGGCAATTGCATGTTTAAAAATCACTTTCCCATTCATTGTCCTTTTTTGCCCAAGTACGAGAGATTCATACATCCCACAAGAGGGAGCTGGGCGCCGGGTCATGCCTGCAGTCCCAGTCACTCAGGAGGCCGAGGCAGGAGGATCACTTGAGCCCAGGACTTCTGGGCTGTAGTGCACCATGCTGATCGGGTATCCACACTCATTTGGGCATCAATATGGTGAACTTCCATAAGCGGGAATCATAGGTTGCCTAAGGAGCTGTGAACTGGCCTAGGTTGGAAACAAAGCAAGTCAAAACTCCCATGCTGATCACATGAGAAGTAAAGTGACTAGCCCAAGTTCACACAGTGAGGTGAGGGTTGAGCTGAAACCATGTTTTTCTAAGTTGACATATTCTTTCCACCATTTTTTTATGTCTTTCAAACACCAAACATAAATAATCACTTTCTATACCATCCCACCTTATTCCCAAACCATTCTGGTTAAGCTCTGTTACATTTTGTCAAGTGTCTTTCAAACGCTGTAGACTTTAGAGTTTGTTACACACATAAATGTACTGTATACATATTCTCTTTTGCCCATCCCCAATAATTTCATCAGTTTATTGACCATGATATGTAAGTTCTTTCTTTTTTCACAACCCATAAAGCACTGGGGATGTGAGTGTGTTGAAGAACTACAACCTGTGATCCCATGGGTCACCAGAATTGATCCAGTTGCTCCAGTGGCTTGGTAGGTGGGTCCCCTTCCTCTCCTCACTACTCTAGGTTAAATGTTCTCTTAATAAACAAGACTATCCTTTGTGAGGATCCTGTTTTTCAGACAAAGTCATTCAAGACTGGCTGTATACTCTTGCCAGAAATTTCCCAAAGTCTACGCCTTGACATCAGACACACAGTAGTTGATTAATAAACTTTTCTCTGCATTCCAGGATAGCAATTCCCTATTCACCAGATGCTAAGACATCTGATATCTTACTACAAGGGCTCTAGATCCCTTTCATAATCCTGTTAATTATAATCCAGGATACAGTGTACCATCAAGAATATCAGAAATTTATGGGTGTGCAAAGGACAAACTAAAATTTAAGATCTAGTCCTGGATCCAGGAGCAGAGCTACTGAATGCATGAAGGTTGAAGTGGGTGGATCCAAGGATTAAGCAGGGTCAGAAGCTTGATGCATCAAGCTAAATTACCAAGTTGAGGTAGAAGTCTGGAAGAGAAGCTGCAGGAAGAGCTGGGAAATACCATATTCCTAAATTCACATCCTGAAACTAACTGAGACTTACAGAAAGAGGCCAATCCCTAAAGGAGAAGAGTCTTTCTGACAACCCAAAACACCTAATGAATTCCTTTTTGCAAAAATAAAAATGATAGGGCGCCTAGGTGGCTCAGTGGGTTAAAGCCTCTGCCTTCAGCTCAGGTCATGATCTCAGGGTCCTGGGATCGAGGCCCGCATCAGGCTCTCTGCTCAGCGGGGAGCCTGCTTCCTCTTCTCTCTCTGCCTACTTGTAATCTCTCTCTGTCAAATAAATAAATAAAATCTTAAAAAAAATTAAAAATAAATAAAAATAAAAAATAAAAATGATAATCTCAGGTAAGCATCATGTGCCTGGTACCACTGTAAACTCTTTGCATGCATAGTTTCACTTAACCCACACAAAAATAATTTACCATTATTTTCTACTTTTGCAGATGAGGAAACTGAGGTTTAAGAAAATGAAGTGTTTGGCCCAATGTCACACAACTTTTAGGAAAGAAAATAATTAGGAGAAGAAGAGATAGAGACAGAGAGGTTGAGCTGGATCAATTCTAGTCAGTGTTGCACACAAAACACCATCTTAGCAAAAAAATCAATACTACGTTCAGATGAATCTGTGTCTTCAATTCCCTCTCAGATTTCCTGACAACATACATATACATTATAAAAATTAGAAGCAAATCATTTGGCTTTGAATTGAGTTGAGCATTTTTGATGACCTTTGAGATGACTTGAGAGAACTCAGCACTGAGAACCACAGCTTTGGGCTTAAAAAGACCCCACGGACAGGGATGTGAGGATGCTTCACCCTTGACTTCCCCTTGGAGGGTTCAGAATCTCCTTTTTAGTTCTGCATGGGGTCTTCAGCATGCTGTCATGCCTTGGAGTGATAAAGGGAGGAGAATAGGGGCAAATTAGAAAATACACAAGGACAAGTCTGAGTGTTATAATTCTGATAAAAAAAATCAAGGCACCATAAAAATTCTATTTCTGAAGATTTATACTCCACTTAATTCTATGAAGACTTGAGGTGGCTAAAAAAAATCTACTTGGAAAGCAAATAGAATTATTGGATTGTGAAATTGAGAGCTATAAAATTTAAAACAATTTTATATGAAACTTCAATATGTTTTGTATTTCAAGTAAAAGAGTCAGATAGTATCAAGTAAACTTGAATCTTATAGATTTGAGGACACAAAGAAGAGGACCACAAGGTTTCTCTTTGCTGGGTAACAGAAGGTCTGCCTTCAGTGGGAGGTACCTTAGGTTAAAGACCTGCTTTGGGCTAGAGCCTGTGCTTACCCTGATTCTTGCTGTATAAGATCTCTCCCGGTGTCTGCACGATCCTTCTTTTCCCCTATGGAAAGTCTGTAATGAGTTCTGTACCTACTTCAGCTTCTTGGTGAACACAGTACTTGAACTTCACATTTAATCACAGGTATTATCGTCCCTAAGGTATTATCGTCTCTCCTTTTTTTCCCCTTTGTGTTAAGTTCCCTTTTCCAGTTGAAGAGTAAGCTTTTTTGGTTCAAGAACACTCCCTGATGCTTCTCTTGTTTTCCCCAGTCTCGAGTGAGTGACAGCTTAGTTCAGTGATTAAGATTTGAGTTTAAATTCTGAATCTGTGTGATATTGAATAGGTTACTTACTCTTTTCTTCTTCTGTAAAATAGGGATTAAGTGGGCATAAATTGCTCAACCCAGTGCCTAGCACATATTCATTACCCAGTAAACTTATTTATGATCATTATTCTTTATTGATTAGGAGAAATGGCTTCAGGTCCTGATACACAGCTGAGGCCCTCTTAGGCATGATCTCTGAGTTCTTAGATATCATTCCTCCCTTTCAAGATTAGGAACTGAGCCCTCCTTTCACCATTATAAGGAATCCCCACCACCTCTGCCACTACAGCTCCTCTCCATCTGATTTGAGTGTCTATTATCATTTCATTGAGATGCCACTTAGACAAAGCCTTAAAATGTGGAGCTGCAGAGGGGGTCTGGGTGTAGTCTGGGGTAGAGTCCTGCTCCATTAACATTCAATCCACAATAGAGACCATTATCTTGGCAGCAAAATACCCCAACAGTAGTGATGTGAGGAAATGGGGGTGGGTTACCAAAGCAACAGAGAGACTTGAGCTGCACTGTTTCTATGGCAACAGAGAGCAGGCATGAGCACTTTCCTAGTTGGAATGATGGTTAGTTAGACTCTCACCAACAGTATGGGTGACTTATCAGATGAATTGCATTGCAAAGGGTGGATTAGTAAAAGGTTTCTCCTAGAATTTTGGCCAGAATGAAACCCAGAGTAGAAATCCTAACCCTTCAAGTGGAGCCCAGACGTCTCTCTCAGGAGTCAGTGTTCTTTCCTTGGCTACTGACCAATTAATTACTTCCCCAATATCATCAATTCTTATTTATGACCTGCAATCTCCATGAGTGGATCTCTTGAATAAAATCCATTTATGGAAATCCGACTCATCAGGCACATAAATTAAATAGTGGACAACTAAATGCCCAAGCAATTTTTCCTTTTTTTCTCCCTCAATTTTAATTTATCAAAGAAATACACTTACATCATTAAAAAGTAATTAGTGCTTAAAAGCTTATGAGAAAAAGTAGCACTCCCACATGCATAATAGCTCCTGCCTCACCCCAGTTTACAGAGGCAACGACTTTTAACAATTTTAGCTGTACGCCCTTTATTTACCTTAATATTTCCAAATATTTCCATATTGAACACAGTTTCCTATTAAAGTAAATAGAGCTCTCTTACACCCTACCTCTCTTCAATTCCAACCTCCAATAGGATTATATCACAATTTTTGAATAAATCCATATGAAGTGTTTTCAACATCCGGGACTGCTAAACCAGTCAGGTAATAACACGACACTTGGGTAAAGGGCTGGAGGCCTCCTCATTTGAGGTACAGACCTTCCCCCAATCCCCTGGGTCCGGTCTCGCCCATCTGCCCTCCTCTGCACCCACTGTACCTGAAACTGGAGGCTCTCTGTTCAATTTCTCTAGGGAATTACTTCCTGCTTCTTGTCAATAGGAGTGGAGATCTGGGGGCTCTGCCTTTCCTTTACAGATTTTTACGTAATTCCGTATTCGCTGTTGTTGCTTTTTGCCCACCTTTAGTAGTAAGCTGGTGCCTTAGATTTCTGAGACTTTCTTCGGGCACTCAGGCTTGACCTTTCTCTCACACCCTCTGCTTGGTGAGCGTTCTGAGTTACAGCTGTCTTCTGCTGTTGTCCAAAATGCAGTTGTGGTTCTAGTTTTCATTTCCTCGTTGTTTGGGGGTGATTATAATAGAAGAGAGCAGAAACCCCTTTTTGCCATCAGAAATCTCGAAGTCTCTCCGAGGTGCTTGGTTGCCTGAGAGGTAGCCTCCATTAGAGTGATTTGGGGATGGGGTTGGATTATATGAAATACCTTCTAAATCTTACAGTACCATTACTTTAAAAATGTATGACTATCTAAACCCGTCCAGAGAATGATTTAGTTCGAAAAAAAATTTGGTTTGAAAAAATTTTTTTTCTGTTCTGGTAAATTGTAATCAAGCCTAGGCAATTTTACTTTTGACTGACTGAGGCTCTATCCTAAGAAAATAATTTAAGACAAGCACTAAATGAAATTGATTATTGCTGTCTTAACTATAATTGCGAAAGATGGAAATTACCTAAATGTCCAATGAGAAGCCTGGGATATGTGGCTGCAGTGGAATAATATGTACGACATGGAAAATATGCCATTGTATCAAGAAGCTGGCTTTTTGCTCTGGTTACAAGTGTGCAAACTATCCATTATAATCCCTTTGTGTTGCAAATTCCCCATCTGTACAACAGGATAGTAAAGGAGTTACCTCATAAGGGTTTCATGAAGATGGAAAGAAAGAATGACCCTCAAGTCTGAGCTCATGCCTGAGACCTGGTAAGCAGGTAATAAATGCTATCTATAGCTATTGCTTGTTTCACAATATGATGGTCTGCATGTAAAGGTTGTGAGATTTTGTGTGTTCCATTTCTATTTTTCTTTTTTCTAGGATTACTCGTCAAATCAAAAATCAAGACACACAACAAGTTCTTCTCTAACATTTATATTATAATGAAATTGTTGTAAGCAGAGATCTTCTAGCTAAAGAAGTGTGGTTTTGGGACCTGCAACATCGGGGTCACCTATAAAGTTGTTAGAAATGCAAAGTCTCAGCCCCCACCCTACACCTTCTGGATGAGAAACTCTGGGGTGGGGCTTAGCAATCTGTGTTTTAACAAGCTCTGTAGGAGATTCTGATGCATGTTAAATGGTTCTCAACATTGGGTGCACACTAGAATCATTTTAGAAGCTTTAAAAATGAATGCCTGGCCCCACCCAGATCAATTAAATCAATGCTCCATGATGGATGGTGCTCAGACATTGGTAATTTTTAAAAGCTGCCAGGTGATTCTGATGCACAACTAAGACTGTGAACCACAGCTTTAGAGAGATTACTCTACAGGCAGGCCAAGTTACATGGGAGGGGCAGGTAGCTGTACTCAAAACATTTTAAAATTATTCCACCATGCTGTGTTTCCACAAGACCCTACTGTGCCTATTCTTAATGGATTCTAAGTCCAGAGAGACTGGGGTCATTAAGAAGCCTCTTCCAAGTCTTCCAGACACGTTGGTAGATCTTGGAGATGAAGTAGAAATAGAAATGAAGAAGGTTTGAGGTGGTAATGTGAGCCAGTAGAACATGATTCTCTTTACCTTTGAGAAAACTGCCTCTTTATAAATCGAGATCTGGGTGCATTGATCTCAAAGAAAACCTGATCTTTTCTTAGGTGCCAGACCAGAGACAGCTTCACATTGCCTGAGTTTTCCATGCAAACTTCCCCTTTGAGATTCAAGCCTGTGTCCCATCAGAGTCAAATATCCTCCAGGAATGAATTCTAATTCTGGGCTAATTTTCTGGGTTTCATCTCAGAGATTTACTGACAAATTTCTATCAAGAAATTACAAAGAAATAAACACAACTGGTTATATTTTATTTTCCTTTTACTCCCATTTTCTCACTTGTTTGCTTTTATCCTGTTGAATCTTTCATATTTTTATAATTCTCCCCAAATTCTTTTTAGAATTTGGTGGAGTAAAATAAATAGAAGCTATAAAAGCCAATCAATCATATTCTGCATTTGCTTTTTTACTGAATCCTTTATTTATCCAACTAGTAAGCATTTATTCTATGCATTTTAAGAAATTTCTATTGAGTACCTCTAGGTGCACTGTGAAAGTTGCCAAAGAAACACAAGTTATAACACTTTTCCTTTCTTTAAGAAATTTACTTACTATTGTTATTGGATGAAAAGAGAAACACCTGAAATAAATAAAGAACAGTATGGACAAATTTCTGAGCTAAATACAATCAAGTGTGAGAGAATGAACATGCATCGAGTGCTTAATACAAACCAGGCATTGGGCTAGGTGTTTTTCATGTTACAAGTGCAGCGCTATGAGCTGGTAATTTGGGTTCTCCAGCCTCATGGGTCAGGGTGTAAGCTCCAGAGTCTGCCAAAGCAATTTACTTACCCATTCTGTGCCTCCCAGGTAAAATGGGGATAGTAATAACCCTACCTCAATGGTTTGTCATGAGTTTCAACTTCAGGTAAAGCACCTAGAGCAGTGTTCAGTGAATGTGTCTTAATTACTTAATATATTTCAGTGCCTGGCACATAAAAGCTAGTTATCGTGGTTAGATGGCTACCTAACCACATGGTTAATTCCATTTTAAAGATGATAAAACTGAGGTTTAAAAAAAAAAGGAAAAAGAAAAACGAAGGTTGAGAGAGAGTGTTATCACATAGCTGGGCACCAAAACCTGTGTGCTTTCTTGCTTGCTTGTAAAATCAAGTGCTGATGTATTTACCATAGAATCCAAGCAATTTACTATTCTGTTTGCATTATAAAAATACTTAACAAAGCCAAAGTCAAACTCTACTTGGTCAGTTTTATTGATTTATTGCTTGATTTTTTTAAAAAAGATTTTATTTATTTATTTGACATACACAGAGATCACAAGTACGCAGAGAGGCAGGCAGAGAGGAGGAAGCAGGCTCCTTGCTGTGCAGGGAGCCCGATGTGGGGCTTGATCCCAGGACCCTGAGATCATGACCTTAGCTGAAGGCAGAGGCTTTAACCCACTGAGCCACCCAGGCTCCCCTACTGCTTGATTTTTAATAAAGAGATATGCTGGAAGAAACAGTAAGTGCTTCTTCTGATAACAGACCTACCCAGGTTCATCACAGGATGACATCTAAGCCACTGTAAGTATGTTCAACTCCCACCTAAGGCAAGCTCACAGCCTGCCTCTTTCCTCTTCTTCCTGTTCCTTTTCTTTCCTGTTTTGTGTGTCCCCATATTCCAAAGCCCTGCCCAGGCCCCTTCCTCGGTGACCCCATCTCACCCCTGCTCCTTCTGTCTCCCTTCTCAGAACCCATGCAGCCATGGTCAATGTTTATAATGACAACAAGTCTTTCCTCACAGCACAGAGCACCCCACCCATATCATGTCATTGAATCTTCAACACCACTTTGATTTTTGTCCCTAACTCTACTGACGAAGAAACCTGAACTTCAGGGGGTCGAGAAGCATGTTGGAGATCCCACATCTAAAAACTGGAAGAGGTAACTTTAAATCCCACACTTTATGCTGCAACACTCACATTTCATGTTTATTTACCCTGGCCTTCCCACCAGACTGAGCTCCTTGAATTCAGTGAGCACAGGAATGCGACACAGCAGAACTAACCATTAGCGACTAACAGAGAAGTCCTTCAGATGGAACGTTATGATCTGATAGAACATTTCTTCCCATCAAACTCCCAGTGTGTACCACTGAAGGAGCCCCGGTGGGTCCAGACTAACACTGAGGACACTACAAAAACCTTCATGATCGAGCACAGAGGCCACAGCATCCCCCAGCCCAGTCCTCAAGCCAGACTCTGAGTAAGTTATCCCTTTTCCTCTCTATTTCTATCTGAAACTAAAGATCTCATGGAGGGTTATCTGATTTAACTCTTAAATGATATGAGTTTCTTCTGGACTTCCATTAGTCATTTACTCATTTGAAAATATTTATTGAGCTACTACTATACGTCTGTTCACTGTACTAGGCACTGCAATATAATGAACAAAAAGAAATGTAGTCCTTGCCTTCAAGGAATAGAGCCAAGTAATCAAAGAATCCCACAAATCCATTTGGTAAGTACCGTGACCAAGAGGCATGAGCTGGGGGCGCCTGGGTGGCTCAGTGGGTTACAACCTCTGCCTTTGGCTCAGGTCATGATCTCAGGGTCCTGGGATTGAGCCCCACATCGGACTCCCTGCTTAGCAGGGAGCCTGCTTCCTCCTCTCTCTGCCTGCCTCTCTGCCTACTTGTGATCTCTCTCTTTTTCTGTTAAATAAATAAATAAAATCTTAAAAAAACAAAAAGGAGGCATGAGCTGCTCTGAGGGCACTCACTAGGGGGACTTAACCTGTCTGGGAGATAAGGAAAAGCCTTTCTTGAGGGAGTGGTACCTGAGCAGAGATCTGAACAAGAGTAAAAGTCATCTAAAAATAGGGAGGGGGTGCAGAATGCAGGGCAAACAGTATATACAAAAGCCTGACATGATGGCCACATACACAAACAAAGGGAAGAAAAGGAAGGAGGTGTGAGTGGAGAGGAGTCAGACCAGGAATGACCTTATAGACAGATTAACGATTTAAGTTCTTGTCTTAAAATCAGTTGGAAACCACTGAAGTTTTTTAAGCAGAAGGTAACATTATTTAATTTATGTTTTGGAAAGTTTACAACATGAAAGTCACATGGGGACTATGCACAATGTAGACCAGTAGGCCAGAAAGATGATGTAGGACAGGGTGATGCTGGTGAGGTGCAAACAAGTGCACTAATGTGAAATAGTCAAATGATAGAACTGTGGTGATTAATGATAGGAAAGAGTGGGAAAAAGACATGTCAAGAAAGGTACTTTAGTTTTTTGTTTGAAGATTGGTAGATGGGGCCACCATTCATGAAGATATTCTAAGGGGTAATACTGAGTTCAGATTTCAACAGGCCAAGTTTGAGGAGCCCTTAGCACATCCACATGGAGATGTCAGGAAGGCGGTTAGGCATATGGGTCTGAGATTCACAGAACTGGCTTAAGCTCTTTAAACTAGAGTTTGTGAGTCATTAGCCCATAGGAGATAATTATAGTCATGGGCAAAGACAAAATTTATAAGAAATGATTAAAGAATGAGGGAGCTTCCTCAATATTTTATGAGCCAAGAGAAACTTGTAAAAAGACAGACATATGTTCAGAGTGATAGGAATAAAATCAGGATAAGGAAGGGAGCGTTTTAAGGATGGTTTCACACTATGGAGGTCATTAGGGCTTTAACCTGAACTTTGCGGTGGAGTGATACCAAGAGCAATAGAAATGGAATCTGTTGTCATCAGTGATTTTCATGGATGTGAATGCCAGAAACCCCATGTTGTAGTCCCTGCCAAACACTAATAACCTTGGTCTTGGTATTTGAGTCCAAGCCAAGCTGTTTGAAAGAAAGCTGATTTCATCCAACCTATTTCTAGCATTCCAATCCAGTAGAAGAGAAAAAGACAGAAGAATTTGAATTTGCTGATAATCTTTGAACTAAAGGTCAAGACAAGAAAGGGAGTAATTATCTGCAGCTGAATCAAATCTTTCAACCAAAGGTGCTGAATTCCCAGGTGGATGCAATGTGCACACCTAATGAAGAGTCCATCTGTTACAAGATGAATTGTGGCAAAGCTCTTGGAGTATCACAGCATCCTATGACAAGACCACTTTGTCCCTTCAAGCATGTTATAAAGACTTGGGGAAAGCTTCATTTTGCACCCGACATTAAAGCACCATTAAAGGATTGTGAATACAATTTCAAAGCCAGGCAATTCTGAGGATGGCAGGAGTCATGAACTCATCCTATTACTTTTAGAGGGACAGGAAACGTTAAAAAAAAGAAGAAGAAGAAGAAGAAGAAGAAGAAGAAGAAGAACAAAGCTCTGTTTAAAGAATAGAAAAGCCTAAGAATAAAAGAGGAAAAATGTAAGTGCATGTGGAATCACAGCTTAAAATAGCGCATAGTGCGCCTGGTGTCCTGTGAAGGAACAACGGCCACAAGAGCTTCTGTGCTCAAACATGCTGTCACATGGACGTGAGGTTTGAGTCCTCCTTCCCAAATTCTGGGTGCTGGCAATTACCACTATACTGGGATGTGCAGGGGACTCTGTCAGCCATGCTCCCTTCCTACTGTGTTCTGAAGCTCCATAGTTCACACCCAGTTCACACAATGATTAGGCTTAAGAGTGCCTCTCCCCTTTAGATTCCTGGTGAGTTCATCACCCATCGTGGAGGAATAACAGAGGTCCCATGGAGATGATGGGAGGGAGACAAGGTTTGTTGCTGCTCCATCATGAAGAATGACACAATGGCTGCCACTTACTGTTTATTATTACTGTGGGCCAGAGACCATGAAAAGTACTTTATGTAGTACTCACGTGAACCCTGAAAATTAGGCACTATTCACCTCCATGTTACAGATAAGAAACATGAATCCAGGAAAAAGAAACTGGTTTTCCATATCAGGCTCCAAAGTCCATCCTCCTTGGACTTCATCGAGGATTCTTATCTGGTTGTAGATACAGTGTGTAAAATCAGGAGCAGATAGTAGAAAGTAGACCCAGTGGGGGAGATAACCATTACTGTCTGTTAATCCAGGATCCACGGTCCCTTTTGGGATATTGCCTTTCTCCTACTGGGATGGAAATCTAGACACCTGCCCTCCACCCGAGAAGCTGTAGGAGTCCCCAGAAGCTACTTCTGCCAAATCTCTCCTCTCCTCCTCATAGATAAGGTTCGGTTCATGACCTAAGCTTGGCCAACCAGGGTCTCTCCCCTAGATATTGACTCCTGAGCTGAGGAGCAAGGACAGTATCAATCATAGAGTTTATTCAGTCCAGCAAAAGAACTCAAGAGAGATGCTGAGTACTTCCTTCCTATTCCAAACTGGATTCCTTAACCACTCCTTATTCAACAAATTCTCTACTCCTTGCAACCAGTTTCTGTTGCTTATAGTCAAAGGACCCTAACTGAAAAAACTTAGCATATAAAAGAGTTCTAGTATTTTATAAAATAAGGAGAAAAAATTTGGCAAATCATTTCAAAGAACATATTAAAGGAGCATGGGGGCATATGGGCCTTTGGTGAGAAGTGCCCACTATAACAAAATATGGCAGAAGTGATGCTATATCAGTTCTGGGAACTGTGCTTAAGTGGCCTGGAGTTTTCCATTTTTTGCCTTTTGGAACACATACTCATGTGACACTCCCTCTTGGAATCAAGCCGCCATGCTATGAAAAGCCAATTCACATGGAGAGATCATGTGAAGTAGTCCAGTCAACAGTCCCATCGGAGCTCTCAGCTGCCAACCAGCACCAACTATCAGCCATAGAGTGTACCATCTTGAATGTCTAGCCCAGTTAAACTTTCAGATGATCATAACCCTAATCTCCATCTGATCATAACCATACGGGAGACCCTAAGTGAGATTTATCTGGTCAACATGGAGAAGTGTGAGCAATAATAATAAGTTGTTTTAAGCCACTAAGTTTTGGGTTGGTTTGTTATGCAGCAATAGATAACCAGAATAGAATGCTTAGAATTAGGATTGCTGGATGGAAGGAAAGGTGCTCTGATGATATTGATAGATACTGTCCAATCTCCTCCCTGAAGGCTGTATCAGTTAACATATCCACCAGGGGTAGATGATAATAAAGATGGGATTCTGTAGCCAAGCTCCTTATATTTTTCATAGCTATAAGAAATCAAGAGCACTTGGGCGCCTGGGTGGCTCAGTGAGTTAAAGCCTCTGCTTTCGGCTCAGGTCATGATCTCAGGGTCTTGGGATTGAGGCCTGCATTGGGCTCTCTGCTCAGCAGGGAGCCGGCTTCCTCCTCTCCCGGTCTCTCTGCCTGCCTCTCTGACTACTTGTAATCTCTCTCTCTGTGTCAAATAAATAAATAAAATCTTTAAAAAAAAAAAAAAGAAATCAAGAGCACTCATGTATCACCCACTAGCACTCACTATTTCAAAATTCTTGTCAAGAAAAATGAATGGAAGAAAAGATATTTGAAAAGAAGGGCAGGCTGTTCCAAATTCCTTTTAACACCTTGCAATATATTTTTGGTCCATCACTCAATTTACCTTGGGTCCTGACAGTAAATCATGCTACCATTTGTGAGTAGGGTAACTAAGTAGTGGCATTTAATTAAATTTTATTTGATATGACAAATGCTTACTGAAACACTACTCAGTGAGAAGCACTGAGGAACCATAGAGATGGCTAAGATATGGATGGAGCAGAGTCTACAGTGCCTCATGTAAATAAATCAGACCTGCTTCCTCTTTTCTGCAAAATTACACGCCCAACATTGACTCTGCACCTTGATCCTAAAGCTCGGTTGTTCCTAAATGTGGGTTTCTTTATTTACCAGGCTTTGTCTATTCCAGGAGGCTGCCTCCATTCCTGTTAGTTTCAATTCCTACTGCTTTATAATATGACTGCAGGAAATAGGGTTTTTCCTCTTCCTTCTTTATATCACAATACATGTCCAAGATGGTTCCATTATCATAGTGTCTGTGTGTGTGTGTGTGTGCATGTGAGAGAGAGAGAGAGAGAGAAAGAGAGAGAGAGAGATTTCCAGATCCTCAGACTCCTGGATCTCTAAAAGCAGGGGTTGAGTAGTTGAGACAAGGAAGAGGGTGATGTCAGTGGTGAGAATGAAGAGAAGAGAGCTGGTCCCCATATCAGAGAGCAAACTGTTCCTCACCCCAGGCTAATGAAAGGGACAGTGAAGGAGAGAAGTCTATCTTACACATAATAATTAAAGAATGTTTTTTTTTAAAGATTTTATTTATTCATTTGACACAGAAACAGAGATTACAAGCAGGCAGAGAGGCAGGCAGAGAGAGAGGAGAGAGGAGGAAGCAGGCTCCCTGCTGAGCAGAGAGCCCGATGTGGGCCTCGATCCCAGGACCCTGGGATCATGACCTGAGCCGAAGGCAGTGGCTTTAACCCACTGAGCCACCCAGGCCCAGCATTATGACAAAGACTCTCTCCTTAACCAAATTTTAGACAGGCTCTTCTGAGCCCTCTTTTCCATGAGAACTCCACTGTGGCTGCTGTCCCATCTTTGGCCTGCTCAAACCTGTCTAAACAAAGAATCCTGCTCAGTCATCCCCGACCTTTAATATCCAATCAGTCTTTCATCCTCCACCTTTGATGCCTGCTTTTAGCAAGAATCCTCAGAGGTCAGGTTAGCAAGAACCCCCATCCCTTGATGTCTCCTCTTATTAATTTTCCATCCTATGACCTCCTTACCCTGCTCCTTGGCTATAAATTCTCACTTGTCCTTGCAATATTTGGAGTTGAGCCCAATCTCTCACCCTATTACAATAGTCTTATTGAAATAGTCTTTCTTACTATTTTAACAAGTGTCAGAATAATTTTTTCTTTAACTACACATCAAGAGTGTGGAAGTTCCTATTCTCCTTGTGTACCTGGTAAAGTTTCATTTATCCTTAAGTTCAATGTCACATTGTTTTCCATTTTTCCCTGACGACCCCACACCTTCCCCAACAGGATGACAGTTTCCTGTGATTTTAACATGTATCACATGGCATTATGGTTGATTTTTTTTACATACCTGTCTCCTTTGCTATAAGCACACAGAGGGAAAACTGTGTCTCTGTATCTTTGTGTCCCCAGAGCCCAGCACAGGCCCGGCATGGAGAGGAAGATCACTTCAAGACTGTTAACTGAATTACTTCACTGTAGAGTCAAGCCCTTAAGCTTTGTTATGGGCTGAATATTTACATCCTCATCAATTTATATATTGAAACCTAATCCCCAGTGCGATGGCATTTGCAGGTGGGACCATTGAGAGACAACTAGGTCATGAGGGTGGAGCCCTCATGAATGAGATTAATGCCATCATAAAGAGAGACACAAGAGAAATGACCTCTCTCTCTTGTGAGGACACCGCCAGAAGGCAACTATCTTGCAAACCAGAAAGAGAGTTTTCACCAGGAACCAAATTGGCTAGCACCTTGATCATGGACTTACCAGCCTTCAGAACTTCAAGGAATGAATTTCTGTTGTTTAAGCCATGTAATCTATGGTGTTTCTATCATAGTAGCCTGAATTAAGACAGGCTTAAAGCACAAGGAACATTTTTTTGGACTGGGGGAGGCACAAGTGGGGTTCAAGGAGGATGGAAAATGCTCAGTTAAGCAGAGAGTGGTTAGGAGGACACCACTGAATCAGGGGCAGCATAATCAAATGGGGGATAGTGAGATAGTTACCATGTGGGGGGAAATAGCATAATTTGGTATATAGAAACAGCAACCCACTCAAGATTTGAGCAGTTCACTGTATATAAATTATAACTCAATTAAAAAGTAAACTTATTATAAGCTTATCTCCTGATATACAAGTTGAAGGAATATAGCTGGTTGTTAAGATGGACAGCAATAAGGATCTGGAATGCTGGAAAGATCACAGAAAAAAGATATCTTATATCTCCATACCTAACTTCCCTTGGATCAGCTTTATTTATTCTACCTTCACACAGTCTAACCTGGTCATCCCCAACTCACCCCCACAGTCACCTCTCCAAGTCCAGTCTAGCTCTACAACTAACTAGAGCCTCCATGAGAGTCCCCAGACCCTCTTGAGGTCTAGTCATGTGTGGTCTGGGAAGGGGGACATCTAGGGTTGCAGGGATCTGCTCCAATGGTGGTGGAAGGGTAGTTTTTGGAAAAGAAGTCCTAGGCAAGACAGAAACTCCACAAGTATGTAAACTATAGGGCACATTAAGGAGATCAACTGGGTCAAAATAGAGGTTTTATGTTGAAAAGAATTGGGGATGGGGATGGGTCACAGAAGTTGATGAGGAAAAGGCCCAGTATCTTTTAGGCAAGGACAAGATTCTGTCGTAAAAATATTTTTATATTGGGTTCCGGGTTCCGTGGGATAGGGCATGTATCCTAGAATGTCTTCCCAAGGAAGAGGACCAGAGAGAGACTAAGCAATCCAGGGCTCAGTTGCAGAACCCTATTCTATTCAAAGAAGAGCTGTTGTGAGCAGTTTAATGACCTGTCTCCTCTCATTATAGAGGCTGTTCTTCTTCACCAGCTGGAGAAGTAGAGACCTCCGCATCTCCTGACTACAATGGCAGGTGCACATTGAGATTTGGGGCCTACAGATGGAGCTGTGCCAACTGGCCTTAATTGCCATTTTGAGGAGCAGAACAGTCCTGTCTCATCTTGAAGGGCCCATGCTGGGAGGTGGAGTGTGTGTCCCAGCTGCCTTTCTTGGCAGTAGAGTATTAAAGCAACACCAAGGGAGGGCATCACGGTGGTGCAGGGAACTGGCAACATGAGTGCTTAGCAGTCACACCAATCTCAGAGTACTTTTGTGTGCCTTACACTCTTCTGGGTACAATTACTGATCCTCCCCAGAGCTGGCATTGACCAAAAGGAGAAACAACAAGAATACAAAAGTGTCTTATAGAACCGACTGAGTTTAAGGGACAGCATGGAGTCCATGACTGGAGCCCTGTAGAGGGCCCCCCGGGGGGGGGGGCAGTTCTACTTTTTTGGCATACCTACTTCATTCTTTTTCACCCAACAGAATAGCTAACTCCTCTTCCCTGTCCACAAGGCTGAACAGCAGTCACGAACAGCTCCTGAATTCACATGACTTATTTTCAACAGAGCAATCAACTGAACCTGCCATGTCTTAGTTTCAGTCTGTGTTTATTGAAGAGGACCTCACTGGCCAGCTAGCATTGGCCACCATGGATGAACGACCAACCATGGCCTGAGGTATGTGGCTATGTTATGTGTACATCACTTTTCTTGCTGGAAGAAAGAAGCTGTGGGTTGTGGGAGGAGGATACTGTTATCAGAGCAAGGGTAATTACACAGGAAACTACGAGACACCCCAAGGCTATCCACTGTGGCCTCACCGTGTAGGGACCTAGTGGACAAAATCCCATTTTTTTAATGTCGCCCAATGATTATTCTGTTTCCCAAGCTTCAGTCACTCACAAACCATCTTGACAATCCTTGTCATCTCTAGTACCACCTTCCCTGTTATCTACATCATTTTTTAAGATCAACTCACTTGTTTTATTTACTTAAGTAAATTTTGGCCTTGGACTAAGCAATGATAGTCATTGGGTTTGGTGTGTTTTAAAAATATTTTTGTCTCACACACATTATAATAGGTGCATACCATTAAAATAAAAAGGGTTCATCCATAAAATCTTAAAGCGATTTCACATACCCCCAGTGATAAGAGAACCACACTTTGGGGCTGGTGCCCCTCACAAGGTCCCAGGAGAATAATAACAAAGGAGGGTTGTTCTTGGAGCCAGGCAAGCCTGAGTTCAAATTCTAGGCTTTCTAGGCTATTCAGTCTTTTGCAAGTCACACAAACTCTGTCAGCTTCAGTCTTCTTTTCCTTTTTTTGTAAAAATATTTTAATTTATTAGAGAGAGAGGGGGGATACGGAGGGAGAAGAGAAGGGAGAAGATGACCCCCCCCCCACCGCTGAGCAGAGCCCAATGTGGGACTCGATCCCAGGACCCTGAGATTATGACCTGAGCCAAAGGCAGACACTTAACTGACTGAGCCACGCAGGCACCCCAAGACTTCTCAATTTCAGTAGTTTAAAAAGTATCATTGTTTTGTTTAAATGACATTAAATTGTATTGAAATGATTGTTGTAAATGGTTTGTTATGGGAAAGATACTATTTTGAAAATTTTCTAGAATAATTTTTATAAATCCAAGGTCTTTGAAGAATAATAAATATTTTATATAAAGCATTTTAATATATCAAATAGTTTCATATCCATTATTCCTTAAAATGCTCTGATATAAATGTTGCTATTCCCATATACAAGACAAAATGGATTCCACTAGTTTAAGTGATATAATCAAGTTCATTTGGCTTGTACAGAACAAAACTAAGATTTGAACCTAAACCTCTAGATTCATATTCTGTGTGCTATGCCACCCTGTTGCTCTGAATAGACACTTTACACCTAGAAAAAATGTGGAATGGTGTATTGGATGTTTCTAAAAATGTGCATACTGTTGACTTATTAATACTACAGATGAGAAGCACAGGAGGCTTTGTTAACTCAATCAAGTGAGGAAAAGACTCAGCTTTTGCATTTAAAAATATCTTTCAGTTGAACTGACATATAACACTGTGTAAGTTTAAGGTGTACAAGATGTTGATTTGCTGGCTCTCACCTCTATCACATCACATGATTATCATTTCTTTTATGTGATGAAAAAATTTAAGTCCTAGGCTCTTAGCAACTTTGAAGTACAATGGATGAATAGATAAGATGCAGTATACATATACAATGGAATATTATTCAGCTATGTATAATCTTGCCATTTGTGACAACATGGGTGGACCTTGAGGGCCTTTTTCTGAGATAAGTCAGATAGGGAAAGAGAAGTATTGTGTACCACTTATACGTGGAGCCCCAAAAAAATGCCAAACTCGGGGCACCTGGGTGGTACAGTTTGTTAATCCTTTGAAGGATACCTATCCTGTGTCCTTGGTTTTGGCTGAGGTCATGATCTCAGGGTCTAGAGATCCACCCCACAACAGGTTCTGTGCTCAGTGCAGAGTCTGCTTGAGGTTCTCTCTCCCTCCCTTCTGCCCCTCCCACTCATGAGCTCTCTCTCTCTTTGAAATAAATAAATAAATCTTTTAAAAAATATATAAAAAGCTAACCTCATAGACTCAGAGGGAAGAATGGTGGTTACCGGGGTGGGGAGGTTGTTTAATGGAGCAAACTTGTGATAGGAGATGTACACATTCTAGAGATCTAATGCACAACACAGTGATCATAGATTTTTGCATTTGTAAAGCGGGGATAAAAATATCTGCCTCAAAGGGGTGCTATAAGGCTTAAAGGGGGTAAAGTTTGGGAAGTGCTAGGCACTCTGCATGCTGCAGGAGCTCAAACCCACTGAGGCTTTCAAGCATATGTGGGGCTCCTGGAAGACCACCATGAATGGCTTATCTTGGCACCATCTTGTGCCTACACCTCGGAAATCCTCTCTCACCCCTCAAGGTGAACCAGGCTCTTGGATGAAATCCGCCCCCCCACCCCAAGAGAATACAGTGTTTAAAGTGCTAGAAGCTGGCCGGACCAGATTTAAATACCTGTTCTGCCACTGATTAGCTGTGTGACCTTGGAAAAGTGGCTTCCCTTCTCTGAGCTCCTATTTCTTCATCTATAAAAATGATTATAATAATACCTACTCCCAAAAGGTTTTTGTGAGGATCAAGGGAGAGAAAGCAAGCTTTCGACATCCTTTCATCTGCCTTTATTCTATACCAGTAGTGTAACCACAGCCATCACCTGCCATTAGCCACCATGACTGTGACATTCCTATACATGCCTTGACAAGAGCCACTATTTTAGGGATGGGACAAGCTGAGCTGTCGGCTGGAGAGGGACTCTGTGGGAAAACAGGCCTGACCATCAGCTTCATGAGTTCTGACAGTAATGTGTCTAGCAATGAAAACAGTCATCATTTTCCACAGCAAAAAAAAGAAGGAAAAAAAGCATCTCCCAAACCTTTGTAAATGAGAAATAATTCATGCATGAAGAAAGTCATTCCAGGGAGATATTATTAAAATTCCACTCTTTCTTGCTATTAGAAGAACAAAATAGGCAGAAAGAACTAGGGGAAGGTGGGGGGTGGATTCTTCTCCCACATCTGCAACTTCAAAATAAACATAAAAGGACTTCTCTTTCAATTTTGAAATGATGTCCCCTATCACGTGGGACCAGAGGAAGGGAAAGATTTGGGAAGCCTCTGATGTACTCATGGGGACCCATTTAAAAATTTTATTCTTCTTCATAAAGCCACAGGGGAGGTGGGATTCTTTTTCCATTCAAATGCAAAGCTGACCCTCATGGATTTGCCTTGGTGAGGGTAAGAAGGTAAGAAAATGCAACAGGAAGGGGCCACTGACGGAGGGCCTTTGACGAATTTGGGTTTGGGGCCCCAATTTAAATCAGGATTGCAAACATTAATGCCAACAGGGCTAGGCAGGTAATTTAGATAAATGAGGGAAGAACATAACCAATTGGAGCGTCCATTCTCCATCTAAATGGGGACAGCTGCTGTTTAATGCAGCCAACTCCTTATGCTGGAAAATGGGCCCCAAATTGCCAGATCTTCCAGTCCTCCAGAAGAGCCAAAAATCTGGATTTTTATTTTCAACTTCTTTTTAGTTCACAATATTTAAATATTTTTTTAAAAGAGTAAATCAGAGGGGCACCTGGGTGGCTCAGTGGATTAAAGCCTCTGCCTTCGGCTCAGGTCATGATCTCAGGGTCCTGGGATCGAGCCCCGCATCGGGCTGCCTGCTCAGTGGAGAGCCTGCTTCCTCCTCTCTCTGTCTGCCTCTCTGCCTACTTGTAATCTCTCTCTCTGTCAAATAAATAAATAAAATCTTTTAAAAAAATTAAAAATAAATAAAAAATAAAATGCTAAATCAGAAACAAACAAACAACTCCCTCCCAAAACCCACATGTTTGTAGGTCACGTTTGATCCGGGGAAACTGGTGTGTGGCCTCTGATTTAAACATATTCTCTCCTTGACCTACCCTCTTGTTCACTGGGGTGTTTCTAGACTGTTTTGCTAGTGAAGAGTCAGTCACAGGGTGTCTTTGGTCACAAAACACGCAGAGATTTAAAGGATGTCATTAATGTAGGAAAATTTGCATCCACACCTACCTACTGATCCTCTGCAGAACATTTGTCCCCAAACTACTCCATTTTTTGAGGAGGAATATTTTTCAATCTCAGATGTGTTTTCAGCCAGGATGATCTCTTTGACACCAGCATAATCTACTGTGACATCGCCTGCTTGCTTGACAAACGACAAGACAGGAACTTGACAATCAGGACAGATTCCCAGCCACGGGCCAGGCCTATTGCTACCTGCAGGTCCTCTGGGGAGCCCGGGGGATGCTGGCCACCCCCTCCCACCCCGCATGGCTTGCCTGATACACGGCTCTGCCAAGATGAAGCCTCTAGGCTTTTTGTCATAAATTCAAGAGCTATATTTTTCTGTTTTAGTCGCTGAAACATGCAATCTTGAGGTGGCTGCAGCCTCCTCGGAGGTTGATGTGTTTTGACATCCATATTTAGGGCTGACATTAGAAGGTTCCTGGAGGAATAGCCCTGATGTGATATCCCTTCTGAATGGAAGGCACATGATGTGCAAACTGCTTCCCATCATGAGGGGTATTCCACTGAGCGTGAAATGTGAGCATCATACAGAACATCAGCTATTTGAAGGCCACACGTGCCCCCATGACTGTAACAGTACAAGGGGGTAAGAATGCTTATTCTCAGGGTCCTTCCTAGTGTTAACTGAGAAAGTCTACGTAACACAGTTTCATAAAAGTAGATCAAACATTAGCTCCATTCAGTTTCTTACCTAGAAAACTATATCCCCGAATCATTAGACAGGTGGGGAGAGAAGAATTATATTGATAACATTTTGAATTCTAAACATTTTAAACTTACACACTTTAAACTTTGCATCAATATATTTTCATGAAATCAGAATATCTTGGACTTATCGAACAGCCTTCTCCATGAGGAAGTTTTCATGGTCTTGTTTCATTTGTTCTCATATAGCAACACCTAAGCATATGCTCTTGCGTGTGTCACTTACCTTAGGGTTTCAGTTTGCTTATCTGTGAAATGGGGGTAATTTAATGCTCCAATGCACAGGATTGGCCTAGAAAGAAAACTGTGGTGAACTATGTGAAAGCACTTTCTAAAATACGGAAAGCAACATGCACAGTGAAGTTACTGGTCATTTTGACCCTACCCCCACCCCTAGTCCATCTAAGAGCCCCTGCAGTACCCTGTCCTCTTACACAGCTAGTGGGATTCCAGCCCTGCTCATCAGAAGTGGAGCTTGAATCTTTCCTGGTAACAAAGCAGATGGTGGGGCAGAGGATGTGAGCCCTGCACCTCAGGGCCATGCAGGGCCTCGTCGGGTGAGCACTTACATGCCCTTCACTTTCCTAACCCCCCATGGGTCCTCTCTGTCTATTGCATCTCCATTCAGCATCTCAGCGAATGCTCTTGACTTCCTCTTTCAAATGGATCCCACCACTGGCCATCTCACTAGTCTGAGCCACTGCCGTCCTTCATAACAGCCACCTCACTGGTCCCCGCTTCCACCCTTGCCCCTACAGTCTGCTCGCCATGTAACCACCACACACATTTTTCACAACGTAAGTCAGACCAGGGCCCCCTCTGTGTTCTACTCACAACCCTCCATGTGTCTTTTTCTTCCCTGAGGACACAGCTTATCCTACTTTGGGCCTCACAGACTTGCCTTCTCTCACGCCAGCTGCATAGACCACACAGTACCTTCCATTTCACCTTCTCTCTAGCTACTCAAGGAATGGACTCTGATATCCTTTTACAGAGGAGGGAACTGTGGTTCAGAAAAGCAGTCACTTGCTTAAGGTCATGCAATGAGGAAATGAGGGAGTAAGGATTGGAATTTGAGCACCACTTTATGCTGGTTTTATTTATTTTTACCCTGTTGTATAAACCACTTGGATTCATTTTGGAATAAGCAGGGAAGGAGGGAAAGAAGGAAGGAAGGAAGGAAAGGAAGGAAGGAAGGAAAGAAGGAAGGAAGGAAGGGAGGGAGGGAGGAAGGAACAGTTTGAAGTCTAGGACCAGTCATGTCTTTAGAGCAAGAGTCTTTGGAAGCCAGAAAAAAACTTGGTAAAAAATCATTCCAAATATTGTAACTTGTGTTTGTCCTCTGCTTCAGGAATTTCTGTAGATACAGAAAGAAGGCACGTTTCAACCAACAGAGAAGTCCTGACTAACCAGGCTAGCATTTGAGTTAACGGCGCAGAAAATGTAGTTGAGCCATCAGAAAATTGTTTTAATGTCTGGAGTTTCTGCCATTGTGCTGCCGTTAACATGATGCTAATGAAATGTAATAAAATGTGGCTTGAAAAGGAAACCCATCTGCTCTGAAACTTCAATTAATATGATTAAGATACAGCTTTTACACAATAAACTTGCATCTGATGCACATTCTGGGCTTTATGGATTATTACAGCAGTGCTATTGCAGTCATATAAAGTTAAGTTGTGCCCAATTAACATTCGCAGCCAGCTCTATTGCCCAGGGCCTCATGGTGGGGCCGAGGGAAGGGCAGTGCCTCGGACTTGACCACTTTCCTGAATTCCGCATCACCTCTGCTCTCAGTTTCTCTGGACAGAGCAGCACCTGCTCTCCTCTCTTTCCTGCTCTTCTCCCTTCCATAGTATGTGACAACATGGATCGGGCAGGGAACGTGTCCATGATGACAGTCTTGTTCTAGGACTGAGAGAGGAGTGTCTACCTTGTTCTGACTAGAAGGGGCTGGAAGTTCCTTGGTAAGAACTGTCCCCTTTACTTTCTTCTTTTGATATTCTACCATCAAATTCAACAAGTTGTTCAAGCATCTACTATGTGTAAGTGACTGGAAGAGAGAAGAGATCCAAAGAAATAAAGGACAGCCCCGTTCCTTAGAACACATGGAGAAACTTCAGGAATGAAAATGGGCCACTGTGTTCAACGACATGGATGGAGCCAGAGAATATAAAACTAAGTGAAATAAGTCAGTTGTAGAAAGACAAAAACCATACAACTTCACCCATATATGGAGTCTAAGAAAAAAAAAGTAAAGAAAAAAAAAGAGACAAACAAGAAAACAGACTTTTGGGGCACCTGGGTGGCTCAGTAGGTTAAGTGGTTAAGCATCTGCCTTTGGCTCATGTCATGATCTTGAAGTCCTGGGATTGAGTCCACATTGGGCTCCCTGCTCATCAGGGAGTCTGCTTCTCCCTTCTCCCTGCTCCTCCCCTCTGCTCATGCTCTCTCTCTGAAATAAATAAATAATCTTAAAAGAATAGACTCTTAAATATGGAGAACAAATTGATGGTTACCAGAAGGGAGGTGAGAGGATGGGTTAAATAGGTGATGGGGATTAAGGAGAGCATTTGTCATGATGAGCAGCAGGTGTTGTATAGAAGTGTTGAATCACTACATTGTATACATGAAACTAATGTAATACTATATATTAACTATACTAGAATTAAAATTTAAAAAGAAATCTCTGAGGAAATAAAACCTCTGCATGAAGAAGAAAGCTCCTCAGAGAGGAGAGAGAATAACACAACCATAAAATAAGAATAGGATGTCATTAATAAACAAATTAATAAAAGGAGTATTCAAAGGGAGAAAACAAACCTCTCGGGGGTAGAAGGCATCAAATGGTACAAACATACAACTGTAAAATAAAAAAGTCATCGAGATGTAACACAGTGTAACACAGCATGCTGACTATAGTTACTATAGTTAATAATACTTTATTACATATTTGAAAGTTGCTAAAAGAGTGAATCTTAGAAGTCCTCATGACACACAAAAATTCTGTAACTATGTATGGTGATGGATGGTAACTAGACTTATTGTGATCTTTTTGCAATGTATACAAATATTGAATCATTATGTTGTATCCCCAAAACTAATATACCTCAATTTAAAAAAACACAGGGGAAAAAATGGACCCTGTGAAAAATCTGAGGTCTTCTGTTCACCTTCCTTCCTCCAAATTCCAGCAGACTTCAGATATAGGAAGTAGAGAGAGAAGTCCAGTCTTCATTTTCCTTCAGTGGCAGGAAGGTATTCACCCAAAGATAGAAGGCTGTAATGGACATCTGTCTCAGGTGGACTCCCAACAGTTTGGACAGGGCTGACCCCATCCTGCCCCCCTTTTCCAGGCATGGCCAATCAGGGTAGCCCATGCTTCTGACTACAGTGATTGGCTCTGGAGTCTGTACTTGATCAAATCAGACCAATAAGAATCAGGCCTAGGACTTCCTTTGGGATGATTAGAGAAGAAGTGCTCCCCTTCACAGTGATTGTAAAGCTAGAGAAAGTGGGCCAGGAGTTGCTGGGGGCTATGTTTGCCATCAAGGGGCATAGAGGAGCAAGAAGCCAACAGAGGAAGGCAAGTCAAGCTACAGGGAAAGACAGCCTTGATAACACAACTGGGGCATCTACAACCAGTTGTACCTGATAGCAGCTTATCTCCTGCCCTGCTTAGTTGCCAGGCTCATGAATTCATCTTTTATTTTTATTTTTTTTAAGATTTTATTTATTTATTTGGCAGAGTGAGAGATTACAAGGAGGCAGAGAGGCAGGCAGAGAGAGAGGAGGAAGCAGGCTCCCTGCTGAGCAGAGAGCCCGATATGGGGCTTGATCCCAGGACCCTGAGATCATGACCTGAGCTGAAGGCAGAGGCACCCCTGAATTCATCTTTTAAACAGTAGTTTTAAGTGACTGTTGCAGCTGAAGAAGTTCTGGCTGGTAGGAAGGCAGATGCCACAAAAGTACTAGAATTTCCAGGGCCAGGGTGCTGCCGAAGGGGTTTCCCCAGACCCCAGGGATGTTACAGAACTGCGCTGGGATGTCTCAGAGGCCAGCTGACTTCTGTGCTTATTGGGGTCTGCAGAGGTGGTAGACTCACAAAGCCCACCCTCTCCTTTATTCCCTCCCCCACCCACTTCTTCCTCTTCCCCAGATCTCACATGGAAATGTTTCCATCGACCTTCAAAACTGTTGTAGGGAATTTGCTCCAGTTGATCCACGCTTTGTTAATCATTGTGACTTGTGCTCTCTCACCTGAGTTACGTTTTCAAGAAGCTCGTAGCCTGTGAACCCAAAGCAATATTGGCTGAGTTTTGCCCCAGGAGATATTTTAAAGTAGGAGAATGAGGAAAGCACTACTCAGCCTATCAGAGGTGTTACTCTATGAGTTAGTAGAGGTGGTGCCTGTGGAACCTTACTCTGAGGGCTGTGTCCTGGATTCATGGTCCCTACAATTACCTTTGATTTTCCTTCCAAGCACCCATTTATAGGCCTCAAAGCTGAGTTGGATGAGAGGACATAGAAACAAGAAAGGGGAAGCGTGGGTAAAGATTTCTAATATTGAATAGACCTGGAAACAAAACCCAGTTCTGGGTTTTGAGTGGCCTCAAAAAGCTACCTAACTTCCCCATGCCTCAGTTTCTACTTTGGCAAAATGGTAATGCACTCGTGGGGTTGTTGTGAGGATGCTTTGAGCTAAGGTTGCATATTGCTTCTCTCAGGGCCTGAAAATACAAAAGCTTTTTGTAAACTTAGTTTTTATATTCCAGGCACCAAGCTAGGAGTGTTGGCATACTTTCTCATTTAATCATCACAAAATCCTTGTTAGGTAGATAACAGTTTTCTTGTTTTACATGCAGAAGCTCTGCCAGTCGGATGGTTAGTTGAAAAAAACAAAACAAAACAAAAACCCAAAAACAAAACAAAACAAAAAACCAGAAATAGACTGGCTGTCTTGGACAAAAAGGGAATTTAATGAAAGGATATTGGGAATTCAAATAATCACTGAGAGGTCACAGGACCAGGCTGGGGGGAGTGGCTGGGAACTAAGGTCATGCTGCAGGACTTGTCTGGGCCATAGTTCCTAGCAGTATGGGCAAGGATAACAGTTCCAGATGGTCCATCCAGTTTTTACCAAATGGCAAGGTCATAGAAGGGAGCAGCTGACTGACTGAGTTCACATCAGCTATCTGTCCTCTGGCTGGGATGGAAGGCAAAAGGAAGGTAGAGAAAGGACTGGGCACTTCTGCTTCCATGGCAGAAGGTGGGCAGAGGAATGGCCCTTCATCAAAAGTACATAGTGGGATATTTCCCAAATGAAGATCAGGGTGTTAACAGATTAGAGTATTTGATTCAGGACAGCCTACAATTCCAGAGGATTACTGGAGACAATAGTTTTGGGACTGCTGGTGGCTTGCTCAAGTTCTCTCTCTCTCCCTCCTTCCCTCCATCCCTCCCCTCCCCATACATTTAGTAAAGAATGAGAACTTGAACCCATGCCTTTTGACTTATGGCCTTCTTTTTCTGTCCTTCTACACCCCCTGCAAGGTGAGGGGAGAAATGGTGGACAGAGACACCAAAAAGGAAGTGGATTTTGAATATGGTGCATAGATAAGCCTCATGATTGTACAGAGGGAGACACAGGGTTGGGCAAACTGGCCTAGTTGAGGGGAGGTAGGGAGGCTATGTGAGATGGGCTAAGAGGCAATGGTGTCTCCTCTAGAGAGAGCAGGAAAAAAGGGGAAATCCTGGGGGTGAAATGGGCAAGGAGTGAAAAGCAGAGCACTCTTGGGGTTCCAGGTCTGGACAGTAATACCTGTCACGTGCTCTTCAGGAGAAGCTAGAATGCCAGGACAGGATGTCCTTGGGGTACTGAGTCAGCACAGCCTGGCCAAGAAGCTCCTCCAAACACAGGAGCTCATAAATCACAGCTGACAAGGTGGGGGCTGTCTGCTGTGCACACCTTTTGTTTCAGGGACAGATGGTCACTGGAGCATGTGTGTGGATTTTTTTATAGTTAGGGAACTGCATGTGCATCCTGGAGTACTTATTAGTCTAGAGAGCTAAAATAAACAAGGAGGTTGTTTTTGCCCCCACCCACCATGGACCACAGAGTGTTTCCCAAACTAAAGCCATTAGAATATAAATTGTACTATAATTTAATAATGTTGTCATTTTATTTGGACTCATTTTTAAAGTCCAAATAAATATATTTTTAAAAGAACTCTTAGACTTTCAGTTTCTGATCTAGCATATAGAGAGCTTGAATGTTGTTACTACACTCCAATAACAAGTAAAAAGCTAAACTAGCTGAGAAAGCAATAACTCTTCTTAGATCTGTCAGAAACATGAGATCACATGGCAAGCTGAAGTCCCTATAGTTGGGGAGACAGACAGCGAATACAGAGAATCACAGCTTACTGGAGCAGAAACCTTCTGGGGAACTAGTATCCAGTTAGGAAAATCTAAACTGTAACTGACATATTTCTTGGGGGCTCAGTGTAGACAGGTCTTAAAAACTCCTGGGAGACCCAGTCACGCGGGCCCCCACACTTTTGTGAATTTTACCTCTAGGAGTTCAACCAAGTTCTTTCAGTAAAGTCAAAGAAAAATGTCCTATGCTTTCAGCAGAGGAAGGAGAAAAAGAACCATTCTGAAATATGCCAGAGCACTCTGTTCTTTTTAACAAGACCTACCCTCAAAGAAGCCCATTTTATCAAAGCCTGAACTATTGGGGTTTTATCAGAGCCTAATCAACGAGGGGAAATGAAATGCTCAACTCTTGGCCATTCAAGTCATCTTGTCCACCTAAGGAGGAAGAAGGGAACTGAGAAGCATTTGTAAAGTATTAAGTCCAGAGGCACAAGCTCATCAAAAGACTGAAACCAGAAGAGTATAGAACACGTACTTCCTCTCCCCCATAATACTAAAGCCTATTTATAATCGCTCTTTTTATCCAGCACATCATGTCTGGCTATTGAGAAAAAATTACAAGGCATCATAAAAGGTTAAAACAAAGTTTGAAGGGACATAGCAACCATCAAAACCAGACTCAGGTATGGCAGGGATGTTGAAAACAGATCAGCAATTTAAAACAAATTTGACTATTATGATAAGGGCTCTAATGGAAAAAGTAGAAAACATGCAAGAACTGATGGAAAATATAAGCAGAGAAATGGAAATTCTAAGAAAGAATAAAAAAGAAATGCTAGAGATAAAAACATTGTAAAGAAACAAAAAATGTTTTGATGGGCTTATTAGTAGACGGAACATAGAAGAGAAAAAAAATGTCTGAGCTTGAGGATATGTCCATGGAAACTTCCAAAACTAAAAGCTAAGAGAAAAAAAAAAAAACAGAAGAAAACAGAACAGAACATTCAAGAACTCTGGAAAAATTGCAAAGGTGCTAATATATACATAATAGGGATGCCAGAGTAGAAGAAAGAAAAAAAGAAACAGAAGAAATATTTGAAATGACTGAGAATTTCCCCCAAGTTAATGTCACACAGAAAACCACAGAACTAGGAAGCTCACAGAACACCAAGTAGGCTAAATGACCAACACCCCCAAACAAACACCAAAACCCATTATGCCTAAGCATATCATATTCAAACTGAAAAAAAAAATTGAAAGAAGCCAGAGAAAAATGTTTAAAAACTTACCTAGAGAGGAGCAAAAATGAGAATTATGATTGACTTCTCTTCAGAAGCCATAAAAGCAAGAATGGAGTGACATATTTAAAATGTTGAGAGAAAAATATTTACCAGGTGAGAGAAAACAACCACAAATCTGGAATTTTGTACCATGTGAAAGTATACCTCAAAAGTGAAGAAGAAATGATGACTTTATCAGACACGAAAATTGAGAGAATTTGTTGCCAGTAGACCTGCCTTATAAGAAGTGTTATAAAAAGCTCTGTAGAAAGAAAAATGTTCTGAGTTAGGGACTCAGATATACATAAAGAAAAGATCATTGGAGAAGGAATAGTGAAGGTAAAGTAAAACTTTTTTCTTAATTGATTTAACAGATAATAAAATAACAGTTTGTTCAAAATAACAGCAACAACATACGTGTGTGTGTGTGTGTGTGTGTGTGTGTGTAAGCATATATATGCTTAAGTGAAATGAATGACAACAATGACACAAGAGATGGGAGGGAGGAATAAGTGTTATTTTGTTATTGTAAGTACTTGCACTACCCCCACGATCTGGCATAGTCTTATTTGAAAGTGGGCTTGGATTAGTTGGAAATAAACATTGCAAAATCTAGGGAAGCCACTAAGAAAGTTAAAAAAAAAAGAGGTGCCTAAATAATATGGTAAGAAAGAAGAGAAGAGTTAATTATAAAATTCTCAATTAAAACCACATGATATACTGTGTGGTGACTAACATAACATAATAAAAAAAAAAGAAATAATTTTAATATAACCAAGCCTAACAAAAATATAAAAATAAAAAAAAATAAAACCACAAGAGGCAGAAACAGTAAGGAATAGGGATTGAAAATAAGGGCAATAAAAAGAAAAGTGTAACAAATATGGTAGATATTAATCCAACACTGTCAATTACCACGTTAAATATCAATGGTTTAAATACATCAATCAAAAGATAGAGATTGGCAGAGTAAACCAAAAAAATGAAACCCAATTATATGTTGTCATAAGAAACCCACTTTAAATACAAAGACACATATAAATTAAAAGTAAATGGAGAAAGATAAGTCATGCTAATGCTAATCAAAAGACGGCTGGAATAAGTATATTAATTTCAGACAGAGGGGACCTCACAATAAAGAAAGTTATCAGGCATAATAAGGGGCATTGCACAATGATAAAGGAGTCAATTCTCCACAAAGACATAACAATTCTTAATGTGTATGCATCTAACAACAAAGAGCAACAAAATGCTTAAGGCAAAAACTGATAGAACTGCAAAAAGAAATAGATGGATCCATTATTGGAGGTGGGAACTTGAACACCCCTCTGTCAGAAATGGACAGACCCAGAGAGCAGAAAATCAGTAAGGACATAGTAGAACTCAACAACACCACCAATCAACCAGATATAATTGACATCTGTAGACTACTTCATTCAACAAGAACAGATTACATATACTTCTCAAGTTTAAATGGAACATTTACCAAACTAGACTACACTCTGGCCATAAAGAACAGCTTAGAAAATTTAAAAGAATATAAATCATACCATGTCTGTTCTCAGACCTCAACAGAATTAAACTAGAAATCAATAACAAAAAGATCCAGAAAAATAAAATGCACTTGTGGGTTAAGCAATACATTTCTAAATAACATGTGTATTAAAGAAGAAATTTTAAAAAATAAATACATTTTTAACTATATGAAAATACAACTTGTCAAATTCATGGAATGCAACAACAGCATTGCTTCTAGGGAAATTATAATATTGAATGCATATATAAGAAAAGAAGAAAGATCAAATTCAATAATCTAAGTTTCTTTCTTAGGAAATTAGAAAAAGAAGAGCAAATTAAGTCCAAAGTAAGAAGAATAAAAGAAACGATAAAAATTACAACAGAAATTGGGCGCCTGGGTGGCTCAGTGGGTTAAAGCCTCTCCCTTCAGCTCAGGTCATGATCTCAGGGTCCTGGGATCGAGGCCCGCATTGGGCTCTGCTCAGCAGGGAGCCTGCTTCCTCCTCTCTCTCTGCCTGCCTCTCTGCCTACTTGTGATCTCTCTCTGTGTCAAATAAACAAAATCTTTAAAAAAAAAATTACAACAGAAATCAATGAAATTGAACATAAGAAATCAATAGAGAATATCAACAAAACTAAAGCTGATTTTTTTTAAATATTAGTAAAATCAATAAAACTTTATTTAGGTTAACTAAAAATAAGGAAAAGATACAAGCCATGTATATCAGAAATGAAAGAGGAGACATCACTACAGATCCCTTGGACATTAAAAGGGTAATAATAAAGGAACAATTCTATGCCCCAAAATTTGATAACCTAGATGAAATGGACCAATTCCTTGAAGGATACAATCTTCCAAACTCATGTGAGAATAAATAGACAATCTGAATAAGCCTATATTTATTAAGGAAGTCAAATAAATAATTATTAACATTCTAACACAGAATGCACCAGGCTCAGATGAATTCTTTGGTGAATTCTACCAAACATTTAAGGAAGAAATTATACCAGTTCTCTAAAATCTCTTCTAGAAGATAGAAGTGGAGGAAATACTTCCTAATTTATTCTACAAAGCCAATATCAGTCTAATACTGAAACCAGACAAAGACATTACAAGAAAAGAAAACCACAGACCAGTATGTCTCATGAACATAGACACAAAAATCCTAGACCAAATATTAGCAAGTTGATCCAATAATTTTAAAAAGAATTACACACCACAACCAAGTAGGATTTATCCTGGATATGGAAACTAGTTCAGCATTGGAGATCAATTAATGTAATTCATCAATCAACAGAGAATAGCCCATTATATTACATTATTATACCAGATGAGCAGATGTATAAAAAGCATTTGACAAAATCCAATACCCATTCATGATTAAAACAAACAAACAAATAAAAACAAACAAACAATAAAAACCTCTTTGTAAATTAGGAATAGGGAGGAACTTTCTCAACTTGATAAAGAGCATCTATAAAAATCTACAGCTAGCATTATATTTAATGTCAGGAAATAGAAGCTTTCCCACTAAAATCAAGAAAAAGACAAGAATATACCATCTCACCACACGTTTTTAACATCATATTGGACTCCCTAGCTAATGCAATAAGACAAGGAAAAAAGATAAAATGTATGATGATTGGGAAGAAAGAAATAAAATTCTTTGTCCATAGATGACATGATAATCTATGTAGAAAAATCCAAAATAATTGACAAAAAAAAGAAATTTTCCCAGAACGAATAAGTGATTGTAAAAAGGTTGCAAGATATAAAGTTAATATTGAAAACTTATTCAAATATTGAAAAGTGTTGAAAGTCAATTACTCTTCTATGTACTAGTAATGAACAAGACAGATTTGACATTAAAACACATTACGATTTATTTTAATACTCCCTCAAGTAACGTATTTAAAGATAAATCTAACAAAATATGAGCAAGATCTATACAAGGAAATTACAAACTCTGATAGAAATAAAAGAATTAAATAAATGGAGAGATATTCCATGTTCATGGATAAGAAAATATTATCAAGGTGTCAGTTCTTCCCAACTTGATCTGTAGAGTAAATACAATCCCAGTAAAAACTCCACCAAGTTTTTGGATATCAACAAGCTGATTCTAAAGTGTATGTGGAAAGGCAAAAACAAAAACAAGACAAAATAGAATAGCCAACCCAATATTGAAGAAGAGCAAAGTCAGAGAACTGACACTACCTGATTTCAAGACTTACTGTAAGTCTACATAATCAAGACCCATATAAATCTAGTTAATTAGACTTTGACAAAGGAATAAAGGCATTGGAGAAAAGATGGTCTTTTCAACAAATGGTGCTGGAACAACTGGACCTTCACATGCAAAGAAATGAATCTAAACACAGACTTTCCATCCTTCACAAGAATTAACTCATAATGGATCATAAACCTAAACATAAAATTCAAAACTGTAAAACTCCTAGAGGATAACATAGTTTTCTCTTAATCTAGATGACCCTGGGTTTGGCAATGACTTCTTAGATATAACACCAAGGAACAATTTGTGAAAGAAATAAATAATAAGCTAGATTTCATTATAATTTAAAACTTCTGCTCTGCAAAAGACAGTATCAGGAGAATGAGAAGACAACCCAGACTAGAAGAAAATATTTGCAAAAGACCCATCTGGTAAACTGTTAACCAAATATAAAGAACTCTTCAAAATTCACTGATAAGAAAATGAACAACCCAGTTAAAAAATGGGCAACAGACCCAAAGAAACATCTCACCAAAGAAAATACACAGATGGCAGATAAGCATATGAAAAGTTGTCCCACATCATATGTCATTAAGGAAATGCAAATTAAAACAATGAAATTCTCCTATATACCTATTAGAATAGCCAAATCTAGAACACTGACAACTGGTGAGGATGTGGGACAACAGGAATTTTCATTCATTGCTGGTGGAAATGCAAAATGGTACAGTCAGTTTGGAAGACATTTTGGAAGTTTCTTATACCACCAAACATACTCTTTCCATAGGATCCAGCAATTGAGCTCTTTGGTGTTTACCTGAATGACTTGAAAATGTATATTTACACAATAATCTGCACATAGATGTTTATAGCCGCTTTATTCATGATTGCCTAAATTTGGAGACAACCAAGATGTCCTTCAGTAGGTGAATGGATAAATAAACTATTGTAGGGAGAGGAGCGGCAAGATGGCAGAGGAGTAGGAGACCGATTATCATCAGGTCCCAAGAATTCACCCAGAGAGCTATCAAACTATTCTGAACACCCACAAATTCCACCGGAGATTGAAGAGAAGAAGAGCAGCAATTCTAGGAACAGAAAATTGACCACTTTCTGGAAGGTAGGCCGTGCGGAGAAGTGAATCTGAGGAGACGGGAAGACAGACCTGGGGGGATGGGCTGGCTGCTGGCAAGGGAGCGAGCAGCGGAGCACAGACTCGGAACTGTTAGAAGTCGGCTCCACTGAGGGACGTCGCCCCAGAGGCCAAGCGGGGGGTGAAGCCCCTGCCGGGATAGTGTGGTCTCAGGACCCACGGGGACACAAAAAGACCAGGGGTGTCTGAGCGTGACTGAGCTCCCAGGTCTCAGAGAGAAGCCGGCGGGAGAGACGGAGATGAGCTGAGGTGCCTCTCAGCTCGGGGTTACCTTGGGCTGTGATCTGAAGCGCAGCCAGGCCACTGATCTGTGAGCGGGGACCCCACGGGCGGCAGACCCGGAGAGACCCCTCCTTCCTCCTCCGGGAGGAGCGGTGCGGGGGCGGCTGCAGGAATCTGCCGGGTTCGGAGATTCTAAACGGTGCCGTGCCAGAGACAGAGACGCTCGGTCACAGGTCGGGTGAGCTCGGAGAGCGGCCGGAGACCAGGAGACGGGACGGACTGCTTTTCTCTGAGG
>LNAC01000159.1:71196-84383 GCA_002007465.1 Ailurus styani | reverse complement strand
AAAAAAAAAACTATTGTACATTCAAATAATTGAATATTACTCCATGCTAAAAAGAAATGATCTTATGAAGCCATGAAAAGGTATTGAGGAAGCTTCAATTCATATTTCTAAATGAAAGAAGTCAATCTGAAAGGCTTACATACTGTGTGACTCCAACTATATGGTATTCTGAATAAGGCCAAACTATAGAGACACTAAAAAGATCAGTGGTTGCCAGGGTTAGTTAACTGGGAGGAAGGGAAGGGATGAGCAAGTGGCACAGAAAGTATCTTTAGGACAGCAAATTGTTCTGTATGTTACTATAGTAGTGAATACATGTCATTTGTCAAAACCTGTGGAATGTACAACACCAAGAATAAACCCTAGCATAAACTCTGAACTTTGGGTGATAACGTGTCAATGTAGGTTCATCGATTGTAACAAATATACCATTACATTGAAGGATTTTGATATTAGGGGAGGTTGTGTATGTGGGGGGCAGGGTATATATGGGAAATCTGTGTACCTTCCACTTAATTTTGCTGTGAGCTTAAAACTGCTGTTAAGAAAGTCTATTTAAAAAGACATTTTTTGTATATATTCTGTAAATGAAAAATCAGTATTAGCTACGAAAAGAAAATAACTCTAGCTTCCTTTCTTCCTTCCTTCCTTTCCTGAAAAATCCGGTCCAAAAGCCATCAGGTGGTTCCAAGCAAAGTAAGTCTGTGTGCATTGAGGAGCAGCCCAGTGTGAGGGGTCAAAAGTGTCACAAGAGGATAATATCCTTGCAAGCTGGGGTGGAATGGCAGAGTCTGTGTATGGAGGTAGAGGCAGTAGTGGTGATGACCCAGTACAGTGTGTTGAAGCCTGGGAAGAATGAAGAATGTATCTACACATTGGAAAGTGGTCAGTAATGGCAGGGACCATAGGGTGTTGTGTGGCAAGTGGGATGAAGAAGTTAACTGTGCAACCCAATGTGGAGTTTTAGAATTCTAGCTGGGTAAAGAGGGCAACTATGGGGTAGAGTGTCAGGCCCAGGAAAGATGAGGAAGGAAACTGTGTGTTGAAGGGTGATGGCAGCAGCAGCCCATGTGGGATGTTGGAACCTAAATAGGATGAAAAGCACACTTGCAATGGAGATGGAAGAGGTATGAGTCAATGTGAGATGTCAAAACTCAAGTAGGGTAAAGGGCATCTGTGCATGGGACAGTCATGATGATTGAAGACCGGCTATGTAAAGGGAAGTTGCTCCAAGAAGTAAATAGATGGATGGTAATGGGAGCCAGCTTTCTCACTGTTGGAGAAGGGAGTTATGAGTATAAAAAGGGAGGAAGTAGAATGAAACTTGTGGTTTTGGGTTGGATTTAGTATGAACTTACAGTTGTAGTGAGATAAAGAGAGCAGAGTTAAAAATAAACCAGCAAACAAATAAACTGGGAGAGCTTGGGAACAATGACATCCTGATAGCAATGAGCACACATAGCACCCGGACCTTGGTTTCTAAATACCATTCTTCACTAAAGTAACCAGAATTCCTTAGAGAAATGTCTGATTCTAGGGCTATGGCTGAAGATCCTGGAGAATTTTGTGGCAGAAAGCAAGGAAGTGCTTGTAGAATGATCGGACATGTCAAAAGGAGAAAGGACAGACTGGAGAGGCTCTTACTGACCAAACTTGGGGCAATTTGAATATCAAAATAAATATGATAGTAAGAGATTAGAGACAATAGAATAAAATAGGAATTTGTGAGTACCTACAGACATAAATAAATATATGGGGAGAAAGAAAGCTTTTTCTCTCAGCAGAAAGTTTGATAGAAAAACAATAGAATGAGAAATACACTGTTTGGTAACCATCGGAGTAATGATTAATTCACTCAAGAAACATCAATGGATGCTAAAGAAGTCCTTAAAATTTAACAAGCAACACGATATTTACTTGATATCGATGTGTCTCCCTATGAAATGTTTATAAATTACAAAAGGGAAATGAACAGCTTTTTTTACAGTGGAGAAACCTGGCAGATATCACCTTAATCAAGTAATCAAAGTTAACATTAGCAGTAATGGGACAAATCAACACATGTGCCCTCTGAGAGGATGCAGAGAGGAAAGATACATCATCTCTGTGATATTTTGCCAAAGATGCATAATCTAGATCTAATCATGAAGAAATGTCACACAAATGCAAATTGAAGGACACTCTACAAAATATCTCACCTGGGATCTTTAAAAGTGTTGAGATCATGAAAGTCAAGGAAGGACTGAGAAACTGTTTCAGATTGAAAAAAAACTAAAGAGAAATGACAACTAACTACCGGGATCCTGGATTGGATTATTTTGCTGGAAAAGACATTCTTGGTGTCTTACGGCTTTTACGGTAGTTACAGACCATCATTAACTTCCCAATTTTGAGGTTTATATTTGTGGTTCTGAAGAGAATGTCCTTGTTTGTAGAGCTTACAGTCAAATATCCAGGGGTGATAGCATCGTGTCAACAATTTACTCTCAAATAGTTCAGGAAAAATATTATATAAATTTCTTAAACTTGTCTCTAAGTTTGAAGTTGTTCAAAATAAAGATTATCTTAGTTTTAAAAAGAAGCAGACTATAAAGTTAATACAATGAAAACAAAATGTTTTTAAATAACTACATTGGGTTGCTTGTGAAGGGCTGGGAGCCTGAAGTTTTCTCTCTCTTTGTTTGAAATGGAGATTAACAAGTGTTTGCTGTTAAGGACATGCTTATAAACAAAGGCTTTCTTCTGCCATAGAAAAGTGAGAGAAATTAGACAGGAAAATAACTTTCTCATGACAGGTTTGCATGTTATATAATCCTCTGTTTGTGTTTTACTAAAATCATTCCTTATACCACTAGAAGTGTTTGGTCTACACTTCAGGAAACACTGGAATGCAATGACCCAAATATATACTTAATAAATGCTTATGCCTGAGTCGGTATATGAGGATAACCTGCTTCTTCTTCTTTTTTTTTTTTTTAATTAAAAAAGCACCATTGCTTCAAAATAGACGAATTTGGGCAGAAAGAATACTGTTAATAGTCCCAAATTATCTCTAGACTTCACCCTATTTGTCTCAAATTCTTTCACACCCAACCAATGCAATGTTTAGTCTCCTTCTCTTAATACTCAGTCTCTGAGCCCCAGAGTGTCTATATAATGTTTTCCGAGCCCCCAGCTCCAGTACTCAGCAGCCTATTGACATGTGCACTTATGCATCCTACCTGTATCACAATGCTTAAATATTCAAAACTGAACATATCCTTTTCCTATCCTTCTCCCAAATCTCAGATCTGTCCTCCTTCCCCTCATCTCTGTCTTAGTGATTAACACCCTCATCCACCAGTTTTTCAAACCAGAACATGGTTTCTTTACACCTCTCTACCTCCCTTTTCTCTACCCTGTAGACCCTCTCTATAACTGAGTCCTGTGAGTCTACCCTAGACTATATCATAAGTGCACCCATGTTTCCCCATATTCTCTGCCTCCATTCCAACCCAAGCTCATGATTGGCCTTTCCACTTCCACTCGTGCCCTCTCCAATTCATTCTCCAAACTGCAGCCAGAGTGAGGTTTTGTTTTTTGTTTTTTTAATCTTTTTAAAGATTTTTATTTACTTGAGAGAGAGCAAGAGTCAGAGTCAGAGAGCACAGAGGGTGAGGGAGAAGCAGACTCCCTGCTGAGCAGGGAGCCCAATATGGGGTTTGATCCCAGGACCCTAAGATCATGACCTGAGTGAAAGGCAGATGCTTAACAACTGAGGCACCCAGACACCTCCCGAGTGATATTTTGTAAAGATAAATCTGATCTCATAATTCTCTTCCATAAAGTCTTCCAAAGCTGCACTAATGTAACAGCCACTAGCTACATGTGGCTATTAAATTTAAATTAATTAAAAACAAATAAAAGTAAACCTTCGATGCAGTAAACAATCTATATCGTATCAACCATACTTTGGGGGCTCAATAGCCAATGTGGCTGGGGGCTGCCATACTGAATAGCACAGATTGTAGAGCATAGGAGCATTCAGCTGGACACGGCTGCTTCGGAGGTTTCCCACTGCTTCTGAATAAAGTTCAAACTTTTGTGGAGGCCTCTAAGACCCCTCTTGTCTGGATTTTCGCACCCTTTCCAACCTTTGCACATGCTTCTCTCCCCGCCAACCACCATACTCAAGCCACATGGGTCTTCTTCTCGTTTCCTCAAATGGACTAAGCCATCTGGTCCTCGGGGCTTTATTTATGGTACTCCCCTGCCTGGAACATTCTCTCATTCTCCGTCTCACTGACTTCTGCTCATCCTTGAGATTTTCTTAACTCTCCAATCTAAATAATGAACCATTATTTTACACTCTTTTTTGCACCCTTCTTTTTTAAAAATTACTTATTTTTGTTAGATTTTACATCATCACAGAGCCTATGAAATTGTGAACCATAAAGAAACATTTTTTAGAGCAGTTTTAGGCTGACAACAAAAGATTTCCCCTGTGCTCTTGCCGCCACACTTGCACAGCCTTCCCCCGTTCTTCACATCGCTTGGTGCAATTTTTACTAAGGATAAAGCTACAGTAACACGTCATAATCACCCAAAGTATAGAGCTTACCTTGGAGTTTGCTCTTGTGATGTACATTCGATGTGTTTAAACAAACGTAAAATGTATAATGACATATATCCACCATTATAATATCATACAGAATATTTGCACTGGCCTAGAAACCCTGTGTGCTCCATCTATTCGTCTAACTCTCACCGCCCCCCACCAAGCTCTGATCTCTTTACTGTCTTCATAGTTTTACCTTCTCCAGAATGTTATATAATTGGAATCAAACAGCATGTATCCTCTTCATATTGGTTTATTTCACTTAGTCAGATGCATTAAAGATTCCTTCATGGGGTGCCTGGGTGGCTCAGTGGGTTAAAGCCTCTGCTTTTGGCTCAGGTCATGATCTCAGCGTCCTGGGATCGAGGCCCGCATTGGGCTCTCTGCTCAGCAGGGAGCCTGCTTCCTCCTCTCCCTGTCTCTCTGCCTGCCTCTCTGCCTACTTGTAATCTCTCCCTGTGTGTCAAATAAATAAATAAAATCTTTAAAAAAAAAAAGATTCCTTCATGTCTTTTTATGGCTTGATAGCTCATTTCTTTTCAGTGTTGAATAATATTCTATGTTTGGATGTACCACAGTTTATGTATCCATTCAGCTACCAAAGGACATCTTGGTTGCTTCCAAGTTTTGCCAAATACAAATAAAACTGCGCAAAATCACCCATATACATATTCTCTTGTGGACATAAGTTTTCAACTCCTTTGGATAAATACCAAGCAGCATAATTGTGGATTGTATGGCAAGAGTATATTTACTTCTGCAAGAAACTGCCAAACAGTCTTCTAAGGTAACTGTATATACACTGCTTTTCTTTTTTCATGTCATTTTTCATATTCACAACGGTGATATGTTTAACTCTGTGTTTATTTATCTACCTCCCTAACTATAAGGCAAGAAGCCCTAATTTTTTTGCTCACCACTCTATTTCCATTGCATAACAGTGTCTGGCACATAAATGCACTCAATTTATTTGCTTAACAAGAAAAGAGTGATTTTATAGCAATGTAACACTATAATCTATGTACCTCTTTGGGAATTAGGCTAGATATAGAGTCGGTAGCAGAAATCAGGAAAACAATTTTCCATACATCTTCCTACCTTACTGCTTCTTAACAATGGGTTCTTGTCTTTAAGACTTGTCTTTTCTACTGAGGCAGTCCAAGCCCTAAAAGACACTTTCTCTACTCTCTTGTCTTCATAGTTCAGCATTAGTTCCTCATCTGTGAAATGGGGATACAATTTCTCTGCCTGATATCTGGAACCACACTAGCAGATCTCTTGAGAGACATTCCTGCCCCAGACTATAATTGTGTAATTCTCTGTCCAGAAGGCTGGTTTCCCCTACAGGCAAATTTGTAACTAAGTAGCTTACTACAGAGGTTAATTGCACAGAAAATGTGGTTCGCGGACCATCAACTTTTTTTCCCTCCCATGTTTCTGCTATTAGGCTGCAATAAATGCTTGGCTTAAAAAAATCCTAAAATATCAAGAAGGAAAAGAAAACAAGGAGAAATCTAATACCTGAAACACCATAATCTGGATCATTTGCTGTGTAAAAGAGAGAGTTGATATTGCCCTAGAGAGAGAGCATGCGCTAATTGGAGCCATTGCTGCACAGTATGATGAGTGAAACAAACCATCTCCCTTATAGAAGTACCCACCCCATGGCAGGAGAGAGATGGGAGATACGTCTCCTACTTAACATCAAAACATGGCAGAGCTGGAGGGAACTTAGCAGACCTCAAGTCCAAACACAAGTTCACATTGGCAGAAGCAAGCCTAAGCTCTAGGGACTGGAACTCAGGTGTCCATACTTGCAATCCAGAGGCCCTTTAAGTCAGCATCTCCACAACACCAGATAATAGGGGATAAATCTGACTGTGTATAATGTTTCTTCACTGCCTCCCACACTAAGGTTTCAGCATTAGGAGTGACAGACAAGGTGTATACGATCATGATGCTGTCATCAGGATGTCAGGGGAAAGCTTCAATCTATACCCACCCTGAGGGCCTAACATTTGAATCTTGCTTTGCATCAGTTCAGAGTCAGAGGTGCTCCATTTTTAAACTACACACCTACATCATGTCCTGAATCAGCAAGACCTTTCCCTCATACTCCATTCCAGATGAGTGAGGGACTAGGATCTCCCATTTGGTCACAAATTCCCTCCTTACTACATTTTTAATGCAAGGATCAATTCCTTCCTTCTATACCCACAGGACTCTGACTTGATGCAGGGCCCAGGGCAGGAAAGTGACTCTCTCCTATCACCATGTCCATCAAACAGGATGACTGCAATTTACCTGCTCTCCCACTTAGAAACAGAGGATAGCTAAAGAAAAGACATCTCCTTCTTTTCTTTTCTTCCCTGGGATAATCAAGTTAGTCATTGGCGCTGGGGGAGGCAGGGGTGGGGCACGAGGAAATAATACCGAAATAACTTTTTTTACTGAGATCTCATTCAGTCTGAAAATATTCTGATACAAGGTGGAAAATTATTACAACTTCAAAAATATGGTTTGTGAATCATGGTCAAAAATTTCCTGATAAAAGGACCATAGGTGAAAAGTCACTAATTAAGCTCTCTTTCTCTCTCTCTCTCTCTCTCTCGTTATTCTCACAATACATTACGACCTAGGAAATGGCTTCCTCATTGAAGAAATCTAATAATTTTTCTCAAAAGAAACAATAGGGGATGCATGGGCCATTCTGAAGGGGAAAAAAAGGTACCCTCGGGGCGCCTGGGTGACTCATTGGGGTAAAGTCTCTGCCTTCAGCTCAGGTCATTTCAGGGCCCTGGGATCAAGCCTCGCATCGGCCTTCCTGCTCAGCAGGGAGCCTGCTTCCTCTTCTCTCTGCCTGCCTTTCTGCCTACTTGTGATCTGTCTCTCTCTGTCAAATAAATAAATAAAATCTTAAAAAAAAAAAAGGTACCCTATATTAAGCACAGTGTGGTCAACATGAGTTCAATTCTACCTGCCAGGGTCACTGGCTATAAACAGACAACTAGTATTCTTTATTTTGCTACATAAACAGTGGCTTCTCATCGAATTTCCTGCTGCTAGTCTCTGAAAGCCATTGCCTGAGCCACCAGCAGGGCTGCTAATTGAAGAGCTGAGCAGGTTTTTCCCTAAAAGTCAGGATGCAATGGTGAAACTGGGCACATTGCCTCCGCTCCCCAAGCATCCTTTTGGAAAGCATGCTCTTCTAAACAGAAATGAAACTTGCAAGGCACAGCAGACAGAAGGCTGAAGGTCAAGTGATAAATTCCAAGTGCTAAGACATGCTTTACTAACTAAACTTCTATGTTCTACTATGTCTCTGTGTATATGAGACAAGGCTGCAGGAGTAAAGAACAGAGATTCACAGGCTCAGGAAGAGCCCTGGGAGAATTTGGGTCAGAACTGGAGGAAGGATGCTCCTTGGCTGGGAACCAGTTACTACTTGTTGAACACTTACAATATAACAAGTAGATAGATAGATGATAGAGTGTGATATAGAGATTTTTAATTTCACAAAGTGATGTATTTTTACATATACATACATGTATAAATATGTATGTGTATATACATGTACAGATATATATATATACTTATTTATGATATATATACTTGTAAGAAAATCAGAGCTCAAAAAAGCAGAGTAAGTATATTGGTTTGTCCCCAAATCAGAACTCAAGGAAAAGATTTAAGAGTAGTTACTTTATTTCAAAGTGATCCCAGTAAACAGGAGTGAGTATGGGAGTAGGGAGTATGATACAACAAAGGAAGAAAGAGCCAACATGAAGTGTTATTGAGATGGCTCCTGCTGTGGCAACTGGGTTCGATTCCACTGGAGACCCTTTGAGGACTTGTGTAGAACGCGCCTCAGAACTGTCCCTTCAAAAATAAAAGGAATGGCATTAATCCTTACACTTTCGGAATGTTGCCCATGTGAGCTGAGAGAGGGTCGCTAGCGTTGGGGAAGACCCCTGAGGCAGAAAAGCTGATAGGCTGATTCCGTTGACCTTTGAGAGAAATGTTGTCCCTGTGTATGGATCTTATGGATGGCCATGAGTGCAGCTGCAATCAAAGGTGGGCTGAGTGGACGTGCTGCCAGGCACAAAAGCATGTTAGAGTGACCAAGCTGCCTGACTTCAAGACCCATGATCTTCGCCCTCTGCCATGTTATTTTTCCAGGACTGGGCATCAACAGTGTCAGGGCACCCTGTCCTTCCTAGGTATCCACCCTGTAGCCCATTCCTACAGGTCCTTACTCTCAGGTAGATGCTAAGCTTTAGTTGAAGGCAATGCAACATGTCGACCACGCCAGAGTACTTAAGTTGTGAAAGAGGAACAACTCTTTTGAGGTATGCTAAATACACAGGTAATGAACTTTCCAACAATAAGATGGTCCATAAGCCCAGAGTGAATGGCAGAAAGCCCATAATGTGAATGTCTACACCAGATGGTGAGTTAGACTTAGATGTTGAAGGAAATTTCAGAATTAAATTCCAATTTCAGGATTCTACCCCACTTTTTTATGGCTAGCTTCACATTTATGCTTGTATGTGCATATATGAATGCTGACTTATAAGGGAGCAAATTACAGTGTTCCACTTCTTTTTCTTTTTTTATCCAACAATGTACTTTACAGATTGTTTTAGTCAGTTTGGTCTGCTATAACAAAATGCCATGGATGCTTAAATAACAAACATTTATTTCTCATAGTTCTGGAGGTTGAGAAGTCCAAGAGCAAAGTGCCAGCAGATTTGGTGTCTGGCGAGAGCCCACTTCCAGGTTTGAATATGGCTCTCTTCTCATTGCATCTTCTCATGGTAGAGTGCTGAGAGGGAAGAAGCAAACGGATAGGAATTGGCATGGAAGCATTGTTAGTCTTTGCACTGAAAATCATACCATATGAATATGACCTTCACTTAGTGCCTTAACACTATTTCAGTTTGTCTCTGTATCTACCATTATACCAGCTATTTTTTGCTGTGTAACAAACCACTCCTAACTTAGTGACTGAAAACAATAACTGTGTAATTATAAGCATCTTTTAAAGACCTCTTCAAGGGCGCCTGGGTGGCTCAGTGGGTTAAAGCCGCTGCCTTCGGCTCAGGTCATGATCCCAGGGTCCTGGGATCGAGGCCCACATCGGGCTCTCTGCTCAGCAGGGAGCCTGCTTCCTCCTCTCTCCTCTCTCTCTGCCTGCCTCTCTGCCTACTTGTAGTCTCTCTCTCTCTGTGTCAAATGAATAAATAAAAAAAAAATCTTTAAAAAATAAAATAAAATAAAATAAAAAAATAAAGACCTCTTCAAGACAAATAGCGCAGGTATTGAAATACTCTGCTCTGAGCCAATTTGGGTTTTTCAAAACAGAAAAAGGACACAAGGGAGAGCAATTTTCAGTAAAGTTGTCATTTTTCATTAATATACCAAGAAGAATGTGGCAGTTCATTGCATGTAATTCATCTTTATTCTTTTGTATACATTTTGATGAGCTTTCTTAAATTCCCTTGGTAAATACCAGATATTATGGGCTTTTTATTAAAACTTGGGAGCCACTAAGCATAAAATGAAATATGACTGGTTTCCAACAAGCCCAACATTACCATTAATAGAAACGCTTCACCAACTCAGGTTGCACTTTTAGATTTTGCTGAGTTATATTTTTATACTTTATAGTTCTGATTTGAGATTAAAAAAACAAGCTATCCACTAGACAGAGTACATAATTCATAACAAGTAACAACAAAGATCTTTTTTTTTTTTTAACAAAGATCTTTTATATTAGCTATTCTGCAGAAACTACAGCCTTTAGCCACTTTTGCACCTAACCTTACTGTTGAAAAGGTGTGCGTGAGCAGTTTACTATCCATGTTTTACCTATTTTTAATTTAAAATTTTACCTAACACCTGAATTCTCATGGTAAAAATGAATGCAACATAGAAGTGAGAATAAATATTGAACGTGACCTTCACCTCTACCTATCCACCCCCATGCACTTCAAATACCACTTACCTCCTAAAGGCAACCACTATTTGCAGTTTAACTTTCTAGATATTTTTCTATGCCTTCATGTTTGTAACACAAATATGTCTTTTTGTTTTACAGAACAACATTCTTCTCTACATTTTTGTATTTAAATTCACCTTTTTACATTTAATCATGTGTCCTAGAGATCTTTTCATGCTGTTATATATAGATGCACATTATTTTTTTACTACTACATAGTATTTCTTAGCATGACAGTATCATAATTTGATCATCCCCTATTGAGGAGCCTATGCATAATTCCTGATTATTTTTTACTACTATAAGTAGTGATAAAGTGAATATTCGTGTGTGCGCGTGCATGCACTAATGCTTGTTTTTGTAATATAATGCCTTCAAGTGGGATTGTTGGGTAAAGGCAATAGGCAGTTCAATTGAATAGATTATTGTCAAATTGCATTCCAAAAAGGCTGTGTAAATTCTGTTCTGAGTTCAGTGCAGACCAGATAGGCTCAGGAAGCCCTGGAATCAGATAGGCAGGGTTCATATCCAGCCCCCACCACTTCTTAGATAGTGACTTGGGCAGTTACTCAGGTTTTTTGTGCCTCCATTTACTCACACAGATCAGGATTTATGCATATCTTTAAAGGGTATTTGAGAGTCTTAAAATCGTAATGGATTGAAATGAAAGCTCCCGGTCTATGATGGGTATTCAGCTTTCCAAAAAAGTAGTAATCTAATTTTGAATCAGATGTGGTCCAGAAAGTCACACTTCACTGTAAGCCTGCCGGGGATTTTGGTGCAGTTAGTGTTTGGACTACACTTTAAAAATCAACTCATTACTAGGTAAGTCCCAATTCCACTGATGAACTCTTCCTGCTGAAAGGAATCCTAATTAATATATTTAAGTAGACAATTTCCCCTCCTTATTCCCAGCTGTCTGTCTCTATGCTTTCCAGTAAGAGAGAGTGAATAAGTCAGAAACAGGGATGAACATATCTGTGTACATAATTTGTTAACCAGGCCTTGGAAACCCCATAGACTGAGATATTTTTTGTTTTGAGACAGAGAAAAATCTACTTAATTAGTTTATAAAAATGATAACTGGTCTTAGAGATAAATAGCCCTACATTCAGCTGCTAAAAATGTCATATTTAATCAAGTCTAAGATACTAAGAAAGAAAAATGTTGTCATTTATAATTGTAAGATTTTTTATTGTAAATATTATCCCAATGTTAAAATATGAGAAAATCTCAGTCTTAGAATTGATGAAATATAGAGATTTGCATAGAATATTTTACATGCGAGGAGAAAAACACCAAGTTATGCACAACTATAAAAGATGACCACCAAACCATCTTCTGAAGGTGAGTCCATTGGAAGCCATTTGGTTTGCTCAACACCTGGTAAGTCTGGGTATACACATCGGGGAGTAGGCGGAATTGCTGTGCTTGATGGAAGATAGAGAAGTATAAAATTCTTAGAGGAATACCAGGGGAAGGAAGAGATGTGAGGATTCTGGGCACTGTAGAAGGGAGAACAAGAAGCTTTAAACACAGACACACACACACACAGACATACACACACACACACACACACACACACACACACATACACACCCCAGCATACACATATTCACAAAGAGACGTACACAATCCCTTGGGAATATTCCTTAGGTGTGGGAGGCGCAATAAAACCCCATTAGCATTCCCCTTACCAGATCTTCAGTAAAGTTGACATTGCTCATTTATACTCTTCGGTGAGTGGGTTCTTTCATGATATTCAGATTTTGTTTCCATTTTGTCAGTAAGTAAAGATTAAAAAGTAGCTGCCAGCTGGTTATCAGCATTAGGTTTTAATTTAATTCATAGGTGAGGAAACCTCATTGGAAGAGCTAAGTGGCTTGTTTGACATCATTTAACGTATTTGAACCCCAGTTAGAGTGTGGGACCCCTTGAATCCTCTCAGTTTCCAGGTATTGGGCTCCTTCTAAGATTAGGTAGTTGATCCTTCTGTAGGCTATATCTACTGGTTTGTTCATTAAAAGTAATTATGGAGCAGAAATTTCTGGACTCTAAGAGACCCAGGACATTCAGTAGGTTATTCTGCTGCTCTTTTTTTTTCTGCTCCAACAGTATTACACAACTTTTAGTCTGTGGCAGTGACTGTGGTCCTCTGAAATTTTTCCTTTTTCCCATATGTCCACACAGCTATGTTACCTGACCCTGGCTTAAAGGCATGGGTAGTGATGGAAACAGAGTTTTGGTCATAACTGAGTACCTTCTCTGAAGAGGGAGCAGCGTTTTGAGCTCTATTATGACCACCTCCCCCCTTCCAACCCCCACTAGAGGACAAATGACTAGACTTGGTAAGGGTCAAGTATCAGTATAGTTGTAACTTCTCTAGGAATAAACATAGCACAGTAACTTAGGCTGCAACTTCTGGGGCTCTGGGTGTCCTCAGCTTAAGACTCAAACTGTCTTCAAAGGTAGTGATCCTCAGGGGCACATGCACCCGAATGTTTATAGCAGCAATGTCCACAATAGCCAAACTATGGAAAGAACCTAGATGTCCATCAACAGATGAATGGATAAAGAAGATGTGGTATA